>VUQI01032330.1:0-78453 GCA_015106735.1 Paratilapia polleni | reverse complement strand
TACATGACTGATAATGCATCATAACATGTCCTGCACACATCACATTCTTTATGAAACGGAAGCTGCACTGAGGGGGGGGTAGAGAAGTGTTCAGGTCCCCTCCCGCCTGCCCCAACACGCCATCTTTACAAAAAGAAATACGGGGGCATTTGGGGGGGTACGACCTGAGAGAGACAGGAAGAGAAATAAAGGGGCACACTTACTGTCGGTGAGGCCTCCAGACATGCTGGACGGGGTGAGCGTGTTACGCTGCTGGGGGTTGATGAGCTGGCTGACAGAGGGCAGCTTGTTGACCTTTCCGGGAGTCGGGGAGGTGGAGCCGAAGGTGGGCTGAGATGGCATCGAGGTTCTGGGGCGGAAGAGAGGTGACGGTTACTGACGGCGTTCAACGTTAATCTGCTTTCAGGTAAACAATGGAGCCAACATGAAAACGTTTTTTCTTCCAGTAATACAGGAAAATAATCCGTGTTTCTGCCCACTACTGTCACCAGACCCCCGCCCACCAAGCCAAAGGAGATAAAAACAGATAAATATATTAAAACCAAAATGTTTCATTTACTCTGTTTATGAACTCGTGTTTCTTCCACTGCATTTTAGTTTTTTTTTTTATGGTCTTGCTAGTTTCTCCCAGAATTTCTCTATCGACCACACTGTGTAAAAGATGGACGAAGGCACTGGGACGTCACCTGCTGTGAAGCCTCTTGCTGTTCTGAAACCAAAGGTTATGAGTGACGGGTGATCTGACTGAGACACAGATGGACACCGACTGACTGCACGCTCATAAGCCAATGTGATAGTCAGGGAGCACACCCTGGATAACCCTCTGACTCTAATAATGACCCCAATTTAAAAAATGAACCACATGTTTTATTCAGTATGAGCTGAAACTAGTGACTGAGATCATAAAGTCATCAGTGTTTTCTGGGGTCACAGAGAGGGAGCTGGGGGCCGTTTTCCTATACAACTATACAACTGAAAGTCTTCTTGCAGAGGAGTCGCCTCCTGCTGGACATAAAAAAGAATGCAGGTTTAAGAAACTTCTACGCTGGCTTCACTATTCAGACCCAGGAGCTACGTCCATCTTTTATACTGTCTACAGTGTCACCAGACTTCAGTGAGAGTGGGAAAGGGTGGAGCAGAGGACGTAGCAGGATTACTCGAGCCTGCAACAAGTTTCCCAAAAAGTGTTGGGGATGTGAGGGGTTACTAAACTACCCCACACACACAGGAGGACAAAGGCTTTAACCCTGACTTCATTTCTAAGGTGAAGAAATGAAGAAACAAGCAAATTTTCTTCTGTACAGAATAACAAAATGAAACTGAACAAAATAATAAGTACACCACAAAAGGGAAAATCAGCAGTGGGGGGTTAATCAGATACTCTATTGCATTTAGCCAAACATTTCTTTAACCTGGAAATGAAACTCTTGAAACTAGACCTGTCCTGGTCTAAGAAAGGCAGCATTAACCTGGTATGTTTTTTTTAAAACTGGAGCTCCAGTACAAAACCTGAGTGAGCACAGGGAGAACATACAAACCCAAATTCATAAAAGAAAAGACATTCAAGACAAAAAAGCCATTTATTATAGTCTGACAGACAAAAGTGCAGCAGCCACTGAAGTAAAATCATCTGTTTCAAACAGAGTGGTCACAGAGCTTCAAATCAGAGTTCACATCTGCAGCTTCCTCCGTTTAAAGACATTTTTATTGAGGAAATGAAAAGCAAACACACAAACTGTCCTGCAGTGACTTTAGAAAACATGACCAGCATCAGCAAAAAATGTTATCCCAAGATTAAAGTCTCTCCCCACCGATAAAAGATTTGAGTCCAGCTCTCACAACAATGCACAGACAACACATTCAGTAAGAAGTAAGAAAGCAGGACGCAACAGGAAACCCTACAAAATACAGTCTTTATGGACAAAACGTAACACATGCAATTCATGTATTCATTTACAGTTCAGTCTGCAGTGAGGAGGAGTGGATCACATAGGCCTGCAGCCTACTAACACCCTCACACTGACTGTCATGGCTGAATAAAAACAAGACGTGACCATCCAGCATCTTACAGCAGCAGCACATCATAGAAACAGAAAGTTCATGTCCTCAGTGCAGAATCCCAGGACGGACAGAAGGAAGCAGATCAGAGAAATCAAAGGTGATGAAAAAGGAGACAGGAGGTCCATGTAAGTCGAGGGAGGAGGAGGAGGAGGAGGAGGAGGAGGAATGTGGATTTCAGGAGGAGCTGCAGCGCCGCCTCTGCTCTCCCACCGGTTCCAGGAGCTGGCTACCAAGACGGGTTTTTATCAGGCTGCAGGGAGGAACCAGAAAGAAGAGAAAGAGAGAGAGAAGAGCAGAAATAAGGGCTCACTGACAGAGGAAGAGGAGGAAGGAGCAAGGGACCCCAGAGAGGCCCAGAGGTTCAGAAAACTGCTCAACAAATGAAAGTTTGAGGGACAGGCAACTCATATAGTGCTGCACGACTGTGTTTGTCCAGAAGATGGCAGTATGCACACACAGATCACAGCCTTTCACTGCGGGATGTACACAGTGGTGTTGTTTAACATTTAGAGGGTGGAGGGAAAGAAAAGGCCCGAAACACTCGCTGTTGACAGAACCTTTTATTTCAAACACTGAATACAGTAATAAACTCCCGCAGCTCGAAGAAATTACAAAGAAAACTGGCAAAAAACATGCAAAATGGACAAATAAAGAAGGAGAAAAACATGAAATCATAAGTTTCTGAGGTTTCATATCAAAATGTAATACTCTAGGAAATGTTTGGTTAAATGTCCACTTTTTAAGTCTTTGTTAGTGTTGTAAGGGCTGACAGGCAGCAAACACAAATAAAGTCAAAGAAAAACAGCGAACGCAAGCACTACCTCGCTGTCTGCCATCTCTTAATGGGAAACTATAACATAAGCAGTAATTATCATCACAGTGCTGTTAAACTATCACTTACTCCCATCTCCTCGTTTCCATAGCTTACAGAAAAAGAAATGGGCGGGCTGAGGACGTGTGCGTCTGAGACACTTTTAATTACTCTGAAGCCGATAGATGAGGCCGAGGCACGGATTCTGTTTGCTGCTGTTGTGCAAAAACCTGGCAAAGCACCCAAAGGCGTTACCAGGAACCTTTTGGAAATGTCTCCCTAACAAAGCGCAGCCAGGTACATTTGTCACGATTCATCAGCTTTGGCTCGTGTCCCATGAGAGAGCAACAGGGAGGAAAAAAACAACTGGGAAAAAAAAAAAAAAACCCCACAGAAAAACAGCTTTTACCTGACGTGAGGCTCGCCAGCACTGACCCGATTCTGAGTAAATTCTCAGCTGCTGGGAAACGCTGACTAACACCTATTTTAGATCATTTATTATCAGCTTTTCTAGCTGTGACGCCTCAGCGGCGGCAGTAAATACAATCGCAAAATCTCATTTATCAGTACAATCCACAATTCAAGCTACAAGTCAGCCATGTGCAGTCAGTTAGTCATCAGTGTGCCGCACTCAAGAAGAAAAACAAACCTCTACACAAGCAAAGAAGACGTTTACTGAGGCAGAGAGTGCCACTGAATGCAAAGAAACAGTTGAATTCAAAGGTGAAGCTTGCCTGTTGTGTAGGTCTGTGTTTCACTCTATGAACAATCTGTTCTGGTACTCACTGTTTCTGCAGGAGGTTCTGCTGCTGCTGTCTGTATGACTCTATTGTGTGCTGCGGCAGGAACTGCATGAGTTCCAGAGACTCTTTGATTTTTACCAAAATCTCATAAATTTCACGTCCTTTGATCTGTAAGAGGAGGGGAACAGATAAGACGGCGGTCAGTGAGCAGCTCAGACACGCTCAGAGCGATGTGAGACAGCAAAGTGACACTTACAGGCAAACAAAAAACCTCCTCATCTGTAGATCTTCTCTTCTTGATGGTGGACATCTGTATACCGTGGGAAACCTGGCGGAAGGCTGAAAAGAGGAGAGGACAGAGTGAATACAGTGGGCCCCGTGCTAAAGAGTCGGCCTAAGCCAGAGCAGAAGGGCGAGCAAGCGAAGGGAAAGGCAGGTTAGTGAGAGTCCTCGACACTGGCTGCATGTCGAAGAAGACCACAGCTCATCAGCCCGTCACCAGCCCCGGCCCTACTTACGGCGCCTCGTACCCTCACTGCTCTTTGTGGCGTCCGTTACGTGTTGTTTGCGGATGCTGTCCTCGTCTGCCTTGCGGTCTCTGCCCGGGCAGGCGCAGATCCTGGCCTCGAAGCAACGGCGGCCTAAAACCTGACCGCTGGGAGACAAAGACAGCCCTGGTCAGAAACAAAGCAAGGCCAATCGAAGAGGAGGATGAAGGTGGTGACAGTGCGGCTTACTCTCTGGTTTCCAGGGTGACGATGATGAGAATCGGGCGCCTGTTCATTCCGCCCACGCAGCTTGAGTTGCACATGAAATTGTACAAAATGGTGGTGAATTCTGTCCCCACCTGAGGAGGAGAACGAAACTGGAGCTGAGTGATGAAGGCGGCTAAAAAAACAGCATTCAGCTGCAGGGACACAGGTCTTATTTGGACATTTTTCAGTTTTAGTTATACTTTTCATTTAATCGTTTTGGATGCAAGGACACTCCTTTTCTTTTCTTTTCTTTCTATCCCATCACTGGTTCAGAGATTTTAAGCTCCTGGTTGAGCACGTACAAGGAAACGTCCCTCACAAATATTATGGCTGGTGGGTATTTACGTGCATTTAAATTGTTTTTTTTTTCCATCACATAAATTCAAAATTATCTAAAGGTTTATTATGAGCCAAGGACAACCCAGCTGCTTTATTTTCTGCAGACATTTTTTTGCAGATACAATTTAAAAAAAAGCTTTTGTGTTTTTGGTGATTCATTTGAGCTTCGTACATTTACGCTGAAACTCTATTTGAAGCATTCATGGCAGCACTGCTGTCTAAAGAAGGCTGAACACTTTGATGAAGAGGAGCTGAGCAGCTGAACATGACAGCGAGCTCGCAGTCTGTCACCGCTCTGCCATCAGAGTCAGGCGTCGCTGGACTAGCTGCGGGATGATGGACAGCTCACCTGGGGAGGCTCATAAGGAACCAGCACGCTCTGTCTCCCAGTGATGGTGTCCTCCACATACTGGGCGTGGCTGTTTCCCTCCACACGGATCAGGTGGCTCGGAGGCGCTATCTGACCTGGAAGCAACACGAGTCGTGTGGTTAAACGCGGAAGTGAAACATGAGTGGCGATTGATTTTTTTTAATAAACCAAAGGAACTAACCGTCATTGAACTCGCGGCTGAGCTCATGGTTCGGGCAGCGTTTTACCACCTCGGTCACATGTTCAGCTTTCTTGTAAACAGGCATGGCCCTGATCACGGCGCCCTGGGGTGGGGTGGTCAGGACTTTGATCTGAATGGGACACGTCTTGGCAATTTGGCAGTATAACTTCTTCAGTTCTGTCGAGTACTGGAAAATAAAACAGGAGAGAAAACAGAAGATTACATGAAAGTCTTGATGGAGGGATCTGCACTGTGGAAGAGAGATTCAGGTATCAATCGATGGAAGCAAAGGGTGTTTTTTCCTCAAACTTTAAAGCACAGATTGATCAGGGAAACACCAGAGACAACGAGAGAGAGAGACCTCAGAGAAAACTGCAACCGAGAACATGGCGGTAGACGGATAAAGTCAGGATAAAAACGCTTTTTGACACCTTATTTTTGGGCGAAGTCGGTAAACTCTTTAAGCTTTTTAAACAAATTCTATACATGCAGTTTTTATGTCCTGGTTACCAGTGAAATTTAAGCTCATTTAGACAATGCTTCAAAATAACTGCCCAAAGGTGTCTGAAGAGACCTGCTTCTAGAAGGACTTTGGTAACACCTGCTGCCTAGATGGTGCACTTCTGGCTCCCCTGAAGCAAAAAAGGGTTTAACTGAACACTGTGATTATGACCCACTTATATAAACACACACAGGTTTCGGTGCTACAAGTGAGTATTGGCCAACCTCAAAGATGTCTAACAGACAGCCTCTGGGACTTCCGAGGAGCGCCATAAAACGGACCCCTCCAGGAGCAATTAAACAGGGCCTGGCTTTCATCTTTCAGGGGGGAGTGCTCTGCTCAAGCATCTGATGGCCACTCATCACACAGAGCAGCTTCTGAAGCGCCTGGCAGGCTGGAGCTGCATTACTTAGGCTGAGTGCAGGTGGATGAAAACGACTCAGTTTTAGCTCTGAGTGAAGGAGTGGAGGACTAATCACAGCAGTCACAGAAGATTCATCACTGGCTGGAGCCAAATTGTGATGGTTGATCACACAAACTGGCTCGCGCTCAAGTTCGCAAGCCAGGAGTCGTGAATAATGGATGCACCTTGATCCCTGGCACTCTTAGAAGTGATAACCAGTAAAAGCATCAGAAAGACTGAATTCTTACTAATAGGCACAACCCAACTGTGTAAACAAACCATTCAAATCACTGCTGTGCAAGCAGAGCTTTAAATCCTCTATGTGCACAGGGCTGAGGGTGGGGGTGGAGGGGAAAATTTTGCTGTCAGGTTCATTTCTGAGTGATGAAAAGTGAACATTGTGAAAACCGCTCGGGGCTGTGTTCGAGAACAATGCAACATAAAATTCCACCTCTATTAAGTTTGCTTCTAATGAAAAGGAGCTCTTCCAGGACTCGTCTGCGCTCACTTTAAATCTTACACAAGCTTGGCACGGACATTTTCTGCTCTGCTCCTCAGGCACAACCTCTCCTTTCATCAGGACAAACCTAAAAGTGCACCTCCCTGTCTCTCCCTGATTCCTGCATTTCACCCACTCACGGAGTCTGCTATTAAAACCCAACTTCTCACATATGCCGCTTTCCTCAAGTGACCTTATTATAATGACCCAACACCACACTGCAGTGCTGACAGTCACTGCTAGAAAGATATTAAGAAATGTGAATGCAAAATGGAAGCTTTTAACAATAAAATAGTGCTCTGATTTGCCATTTGTGCATAAAGACATGTGATACACTGACTGTCGAGGGCAGTTTAAGCTCTGGGACATGTACATCAACACAATGACTGAACTGACTCTTCCTTAAAATCAAAGCAGCTTTCCAGCAGCTTAAAAAAGGCTCTAAGATGAATGGCCGTAGTTGCCCCCTCGCTCCTAACCTGATACTCCCCGTACGCCTCTGTCAGTCAGCTAAATGAGGTGGAGAAGCCAAGCAGGGGGGGGGGCAAAAGTGAAAGAGAGAAGTTCTGTGTAAAGGGTCAGTACGTGGTGTTTGGAATAATTACAGGCTGCCTGTTTGGTGCAGCCGAAGGTGAAAACAGCACAACTCCGAGCACCAAGATCTAATCTGAAATGTTATGAGCCACAAACCCAAAGTTTGTTTAGATGATATCCTACTGTCTCAAACTTACACATACACTCACACTCACACACACACCAGTGGCCCATCCCAGCCCTCAAGCTACAAACTTTGAGTACACAGATCTGTGCTGCGCTGCTGTGTTTGCTCAGCAGTGAGAGCAGGAGCTGCCGCTGCTGACTGCTGAAAGCAGCATGCGGTTAAAGCTAACACTGTTCAGGGTGGAGGACAGCCAGTTGACTGATGGGATTCAGTGGCTCACACAGGGCGCGGCACTCAGGTGTTAACATGTAATTATGAGCCTTTCATTGGTCACAATGTGAATTACACGGCCGAGGAACACAAGGCGCACAATGCAGAGCTGCTTAATCACAATCATTTGAAAGAAAACTTCAGTGAGTGTTTGCAGGAAACACACGTGACGCATTGTTCAACTGGCACGGGTGAAAAATAATAAATGACCTGAAGTGGATGTATTTCCAAACTCAACGTACGCAGCTGGACAGCTCAGCTGGAAAACAGACACACACACATGCATACACAGATCACTTGAACACAGAAACACACACTTCCTGCACTGCACAGGTTGAGGCAGGCCCACAGCTGTAGCGTTCCTTTCTACCTGACAGGCGCTGCGGGCGCATGCAGAAGTCAAGTCCTGACAAACATCAGGCCTTAAACAAGCAACGTTTGGCGCCTCTGGTCTTGTCTTCTTCATACCTGACATGTCATGTCATGCCTACAGCGTCTCCCAAACCTGTTTAATTCAACAATAATCCAAAGAGTTTTTTTCCCTCTCTCTTCTTTTCTCTGAAACTGAAGCAAAGTACCTGCTTCTTAAATTAAAAAAAAAAGGTAAGAATTAAACATTTTTGAGGACAATCACCTTTCTGTGAATGTTTGGTTGAAGCTATCAGCACCAATCTCGACCACCCAATCTTAGTGATGACACCTGTCCCCAGGCAAACCTGTCCACCGACAAGAAGCATCATGTAGCTGGTGGTGAAAGAGTCAAATATGTATCTGTCCCTGTTGGGATTTGCCAATCAAATGCCTTCAGCAGCTCTCTGAATGACTGTAACTTTCAAACAGAAAGTACAGGCAACAGGTGGGAAGAGGTTTAAAATATTTCAGGTGAAACACGAAGGAAAAAAAATCTAGGATTTTCTCCCTCTTTTCTTTTTAGATGCAGAGCAGCCAAAGTTTGCTAAACATGCTTAAAATAATTTCCAAAAACTCTTTGATCTGCTTATCCTTGAAGGAAGTGTTCGAGCTGCCAGCACTTTTGTGTTGTTCCAACCTTCAATTATCACACAACAATGATTTCTGTGTTGAGAGCTCCCAGAAACTCAGTTTGGTGAGGTCTGATCCAAATTCCTGCTTTTCCCCCCCGATGACAGACTAATATCTGCCTTTTATATTTATACCACTACAGCGTGATCCTGGTTTCTGTTGCTGTAAATCACTGCTGCAGGTATCTGTTGTCAGGAGGAAAAAAAGGAATCTTGTAATTTAAACTGTAAGAGAAAGGGCTTTTCCGTGAAGATTATGGAGAAATCCCATAGCCCATATCATAAAAACCTTTTCAACTCTGCCTTTTAAAAAAATTTCCCCTCCGCCTTTTCCCATCTGTAGCTTTCAGGGCTTGTCTCTCTGTGATGGGCGAGTCGTGACAAGCTTCTTGACACAAACAAGTCTCAGCCCCATCTCGTGAGGCGTGGGACGGGCCCGCAGATGTTCCAGGGGCAAGCTGCGTCTTGTCGCCTTTCGCTAGAACACTCTTCTCTTTGAGCATTTCTCCTCCTCCTCCTCCGGCGCAATGTGAGATGCAACCATCAAGCTTAACTCTCTCAAAAAAGACAGAGCCCACTCCAAGAGCACAGGGTTCAGGAAAGAGGCACACAGTATTTACACAAGTATTATCTACAGGCCCTCAATCCATTACTGTAATCCCCCTGGGCTCAACAGCGTCCCAGTGATAGCCCGAACCATGACATTCCTCTCCTTTGACTAAATATGGTGGCAGTTAATACATACGGCAAACACAACCAATCTTTACCCTGACAACAATGGCTGCCTCATTTGCAACACTCCATTAATTTAGTGAAGCAAAGACGATAAAACATCTCTAACTCGTGCGTTCATTTGAAATGGCGAGTGTTTTTCTCTAACTAAGCGCTGAGGGAGGGAACACCGTGGAGACTGCAGGAGTGCCAGCAGAGAAACCGTGTAGGAGCAGTTTCTGGGAAATGTTGACGTGTTGCACCTTTTGCTGTGTGCCTCATCCTAGACAGGAAGAGGTTAAGGTGCGGGTTAGGGATTAGGCGTGTCTCCATAAGAACAGTCATCAAACAGTACAGTACACAGTCCACTAAGTCCCCGTGGAAGATCCCACAGGCCTTCAAAAAGGGGGCATTAGCGGATCTATGCACAGAGCAAAGCTGCAGTGGTGACATCTACGGTGGCTCTCTGCCATCAGTCCATCAGTCCAGCAGTTGAGCTGCTGGGCTGAGATTATGGGAGCTTTACGAAAGATCTCCTGAGATCAGGAGAGGGAGCCTCCTTTCAGATGGGAACCAACATTGTAATCACTGTTCTTTAGAATCAGATTGAAAGCTGCAGCCAATCAGTGAAAATGACTCTCTCTATGAGCCTATATGAAAACAACAAAACAGTGTTCAGTGAGGAAAAGCTGTGATGAATCCTCTCTGACAGGAATGACTGCATTTATGAGTTTATCTGACATTAACCGGGCTGTGAGGTATGAAAACAACCCAGAGACCGTGTTTATAACTAATCAGAGCTGCAGCAATGTTTATTAATTCTGTTATAAATCTATTATTATTATTATGTATTATTATTATTAGGTGTATTTTGTCTAGTTTTTATATCTTTAGTGTACTCTAAGTTTTATTTGTGCATTATGTAAAAAGCCAACTACAGACAAAAGTTGGAAACTGGCTTTAACTCTAAACTCTCCGTGCAGCACATCCAGCTCCAGGCTCTGTACTGGAATAATGCACATGCACCGTCCTTTTTTTGTAACAATCAGCACAACTTTAAACTACACATTTCAACAGGAAGTGCGTTTCATGTCTGCAGTACATATCTTGTAGAGACTCTTCAGAAGGGGCGCGTCACTGGATTTTAACCCAAACACCTAACTGAACAGGTGTCCCATGTGGGACTTGAACTCTGGTGTCTGGTGTGAGCAGCAAAGTGATTGATGCCACCACAGACCTCTCCTCCAGCCTCCAGATGTGGACTTTTTGGACCTCGAAAGGTGGAAAACTTTCCTTTTGTGTACACGGACATGAATCAGTACAAATGTGACAAAGATGAAAAAACATGTTCTGCAGTTCAGACACGAGAAAAAAAGGAAAATTCATGTCCAAAGGAAATCGACAAAACAGTAAAGAAAGAAACAAAAGAAGCCCCTTCTTCTCCGTTAACACAGTGAAATAACTTTATATTGAGCTGTCTCACTTTCAGACATTGGTCAGCTTAATTTCAGTTGTGTTAGGAACAGCGTTGGGTCAGAGTACTCAGATTACATTTTTGGTGTAATAAGTAGCTAGTTATTATTTATTGAGTTACTTTTTCACATAAGCTATCTGTTCACATTAACTCTCAAGGGACCGAGCCATTTTAATGACTAAAATGGGGGCTCATCTACGACCTCATAAATTTTTCAATTATTTGTTGGCGGGGTAACAATAACTTTATATCAGCTGCACACTTTGAAGAAGCACCTGGAAGCTCAGCGCAGCTCCACAAACATTAGTGGCCTGCTGAGGAGGACAATGATGGTGGTGCTTCAGCTCTGAAACAGGAATGGCTAGCTTTCAGCTAAAGCTGTCACTCTGAGGGAAATAAACAGGCTTGTTGCTGGTTACGTGGTGGAGGAGGTGCTACTGATATCAACTCGCTGTTCACTGAGGAAAGGTGAGTACACTCAGAGGTAAATGTACAGCAGGCTGCACACCCTCTGGCTGTATAACCAACATGTACAAACTATTTGCAATGTGGCGTTTATTCTTGGTAATGCAAAAGTACTCGTAACAGGGTACTTTACTCAAAGGGTAACGCTAATTACTTTTTAATGATTGTGATCTTGTAATGTTACCCAACCTTCATTAGGATGAACTTCATCTGGATTGGTTAATTGTAAAAGACAATGAAGATGTTACCCAGCAGCACTTGTGTGTTATTTGCGGTTATATTTTTAGCTCTCATGCCTGTTTTTCATCCTTGAGGAGGCTTTGAGGGACTGAGTTTTGAAAAAACTGAAAAATATCAAATAAAAACCCTTCCTTTTCTTATTTTTAATGTTTCGTTAATGTTTTTTAAAACACTAAATTACTACATAAAGTTAAGGCTTTACGCAGTGCAGTGATTGTAAGCAGCAATCCCCGACTTTTCCATTTTAAGCCAGACCAATCAAACCAGTCTTGCGTCATGTGTTATGACTGTGGGACACACCGTTTGCTTCCCTGCGTGTGTCTATGATGGGACGGCTGCGACTGGGGCGTGCCGCTCACAAACCACACTGTGAGCTGCCTCACGGTTGCACATCAGACAAACACTTTTGTTTTTGGACTGTGAAAATGAGAGGGATGACTGAGGCACTGTGGGAATTGGGTAAATGTCACAATCCCACACTCGGCGTGGCCAGAGAGTAAGGCGAGATCGCCCAGCACTCCCTGAGTTCACCTGGCTGCTGCAGCATGTAAAATTCAATGCATTAATGAGCTCAGCAGATTTTTCCAACAGTCCGTCTTTTGACACACGGGGCTGTTAATTGGTCCTTTTTAATAAATACCTTACCTTATTTCATATCTACATGTATGCAACTCCATTATGTCATAACTGACCTGTCCACCTGTCGCGTAGTTACATCATCCTGATTCTGATTTTGTGAACTGACGGGGTTTCCTTTGATGCCCACGCTGTCACTCAGCCCTGTGACAACTGTCCCAAAAAAATTATCTCACGCAGGGACAAAAACCCGCCACCAAAGTCGTCCGCTAGAGTGCATTAATGCACCGAACTTGCAGCTCTGTTCCCGTGTCGGCAGACACATCAACAACCGAGCAGGCGGGGCACTGATGCAACAGCTGTCCCTCAGACCTGTGATGCGTAATGACAGAGCAGGAGGAGCTGGTTGTGTCGGTTTACTGAGCATGGTGACATCTAGCTGCACAGGGCATCACCACACCTGGAGCAACGATTCAACCTGTTTACCTCTGTCATCAACAAAACACCAGTAAACTTTACCCGACTTCTGAGGAGGAAAACTGCATCAGAATGAAGTCACTGTGAGGTGAATAAAGGTTTACTCTTCTTGAGTACCAGTTCATTTTCACTTTAACCCGCCACACATGCATGGTTTTTGTTTCCTTTACAGAATTGTTTTTGATGCCTCGCAAAGAGGTTTTAGCCAGAGCCAAAGCAAAATGACCTGCACTGATGGTTTTGTTAACTGGAGTTAATAATTTGCAGACATTTTTGTTTCTGAAATGGTCAGAAATACTAGAACAATGCAAAGATTTAGTTCAAGTAAGGCCACTCTAACTTGTATGGCTGCAGTCAGTTGTTTAAAGTCTTACAGGAAGACTTTGACAGTGTATGTAGTGAGATCCTACTCTTCAGTTTTACCCACTGTCAGTGAGAAGTTAATGGGAAATGCCTGAGGTTTAGTCCTGACGTAAAGATTTACACCTCAGATGACATTCTTCCCAGGCAGATGTCAGATAAGGAGTTCATAGGTCCTAGTGTCTCTTTAACCTCTACCCTGACAGATGACCTGTTACAGCGACAGGTAGCACATTAAAATGTCTCTGTGGGCCCATGTTTATTACCAAAAAAAAAAAAAGAAAAGTTATATCTTTTCATTCATCAAGTAATACACACTTGATCTTGAGTGCTGTCGATTTCATTCACAGATTCCATACTTTTTATGACACATATAAAACTATGAAGTTGCATGAAGTGCTAAGTGCTAAGATATTTTGGCTTAACATCCAATTAAAAACAGGCATATAAAACATAAGATAAAGAAAACACGAATGCAAGCATTTGTCCACTCACAGCATGACACTGACTATTTGGCTCCATCTGAAATTCCTTTCCGACAGACAGGACTGATGGGAGATGGCATAAAACCTTCTTTCTTCTTCGTACCCCTGTTTTCAGTTTTTACACTTAAGTAAACTAACTGTCATCTTCCTGTAAACGGATTCTTTTTTATCCTGATTAACTCAAAACGTTCATATATTGCATAGTGTGCACTCTTTAAACTCCAGTACCCACCTGTTGACCAGAAAGGAAGTGTAAAGTTATTCTAGTTAACTAAAACTAAACTAAAAACTAAGACTGGGTGTGAAAAAGCATCAAAATAAAAAGGAGATTTTAGGGATTCGACTGTAGACTGGGATGTCTACATGACATGTTTGTGTTGTAATATTTGAACTTCTTAAAATCAGCCCCTGACAAGCAACACAGACATTTTAATCATAAAAAAAATAAAATAAACTGAAACAAGCAAACCTACTCTGATGAAAAGAAATTATAATTCTGCTGCAGTGGTTCTCAAACTGTTGCCGAAGATGAAACAAGTTCACCACCGAATCAATCATTAACAAAAAAAAAAACAAAAAACAGAATTTTATTGAAGTAATACTGCAGCACAATAACATCTGCAAACTCTTCTTTATTTTCCCTTCATAAATCACATTCATCAACTCCGTTTCAGCTCAGTCCCACCTGCAGTGGCTCTATGGCCCATCAGTGGGGCCTGCCTCAGAGTTTGAGAACCGTGACATCAGTGCAGAAGTACATGCAGAAAAAACCAGTGGTCAAACCCAGTGGACTCCACAAACCATTCAATGAACACGGGTCTTACCGTCCAGGTGGCAGACTTCGCTGTGCTGGACTGCTGGAAGGAGACGTCAAAGGTGTGGGGCCCAGCATAGTCTGTGTTGGATGGGATGGCCGGTGAGGGAGAGAGGGCGTCAAAGGTGGAGCTGGGCTGGGCGTAGGGCGATGGGGCGGTCACGTTGTTCTGTGCGTGGTCGTTGTTGTAGGGGCTGGTGGAGGTCGAGCCACCGTTCTGGATGTTCTGATCCATGCCATTCAGGAGCCCCAGGTTTGTATACTGTGACTGAAGACAGAGAGGAAGGAGAGGGGGAGGGGAACAACAACAAAGGAATGTGTTCGGTCACTGTGGAGATGCTACAGTCTGACAAGCTGCTAAACCGTATGACTGTTACCATACAGTCAGAAAAGCTGGGTTGTGAAGGAATATTCAGCTCATGAACATAAGAACATATTTAGTCAGTTTAGTCAGTCCATAAATATGTACATAGCTTATTGCAGTGTGTGTATATATATATATATATATATATATATAGAGCTTAGATTTCTGTACAGTTATATTCTATTTCTACTATTTCTCATATGCTGCTTTTATAATTGCTTTTATTGTATAATTATTATTTATTCTAATTATCTATTTTATACGTGGCTTTTTTTTTAAGATTGTCTGGCATTTGTGTGGACAGCAAAGAAAGAATTTCATTGTACAGGGAATCATGTTTCCACACTGTGCATATGACAATAAAAACTTTATTCTAGCTTGAAGTGTTATTATACCAAGATACGCCAAACATGCTAAAAGGGTAATCAGCTAAAGCTCCAGCCTACAGCTTTTCAGTCAATTTGTCTTCTTCCCATTTAATTCAGTTCTTTTCTGTCATGTATGTATTTTATGGGAATTTCTGGCTGTTGTCATTTTCAAAAAACTGTAAATAATGAAATAAAAATAGTTATCATTATTGTAATCATTACCATTATCAGACATCAATGATTAAGGTTCACTGCTGTGAACTTTGAATTGTGTTTAAAATTAAGCAAATTTAACAAAATACTTAGAGAAATAAATAAAATAATGTCCCCTGTAAACCTGTTCAGACAGGTGGAATGGAATTAAAATATGTGCCTTTAAACAGGATGGAGAGAGTACTCCTGGGTGGTAGACAGCCCCTTCCTGCTTGCCCTGCTTGCCATTCACCCCATTCCTTTCCATTTATAAACGGCACATTCCTGGACGAGGTGCCATCGCTCGCGCCATCAATCTCTCCAGGGCCTCTTGTTTATTTCAAGCACGGCTGGCCACAGCTGTCCAACTCACACCCACTGCCCTGCCAGGTGTTAGCATTGCTCCAGATGATCAAAAAAAAAAAAACACTGAGCTGGTAGGTTATATAACTATTAGTCAAGGGAATGACTTATTAATCAATGATACTGCTTTAATACATACAGATCCACAGGCAGACACACCTGAGAGAGGTCACTGGAGTGAACCTCAGCATACCTGTGCAGCAGCGCCACAGGGGAGCCGGCTGTTTGGGGGGTGGGGATTGGCTGCTTAAACCCCTCAGAAACAATGACACCGGAGCTTATAAGAGCTTGTGCGGAACAATTATGCTGGGCATGCAGGTGTTAAGAGACAAGTGTTTTGTGAATGGAGCACCCTTACACACTAAGAAGGAAAGAAAGTCCTCTCTGGGGGAGATTCTGTAGCCTTTAGCAGGGACACATTCTCACACAGATGACTAATTACATGCATGTATTACAAAGGTCTAAGAGTGGCTCTGTGGATCTAAACTCAGGGGAAAAAAATGGATGGTTAAAAAAAAAAATTCATTTACTTTTTTCCACCTACGCAAATTTTAAAAATGAAAATAATCCCTGTTTCCCATGGGAACTAACAGGGTGGATTTATTTCCTGTTTGTACAGTGTTTTCCCGTAAATGAAGTGCAAGCGATGGTGATATCAGAGTGATTCTTTTGAACTATGGTGCAATTCCACTGAGGCGCTCAGCCATTGAGAGATGACACAGCCTCCCCCCAGTACCTGATGCTGGCAGCTGGTGATCTGACAGGCACCAATTATCAATGCCAAATGATTATTCTAAAGAAAAGGCTGATGCTGGCCTCAGACCAAACATAGATAAAAGCAGGAGCAGAAAGCAGAAAGCCTGACGCAGACTACTTAACATTAAATACAGGGCCTGAGATAATGCTCCTGGTGGTGTAAATGAAAATCAGGATCAAAGATGAGGATTTGAGGATAAAGCTGTAATTGACCAGATAGCGAGGCCCAGCAGAGTTTCACCTGAACTCATCACGTTTTAATGTTTAATTGGCTGGAAGCGGGATATCAGCTTTTAGAAAGGGCTGTGTGGGGGACTTTCAGGCCTTCTCTTCATTTCCTTTAATCAGATCTTATTCCACTATAATAGAGCCACCATTTAATAACCACTTTAGCAGCTCTTAAAAATTCCTTCTGTTTATAGCTGATGTTGTGTGTAGGCCTTTGGGATGCCACGGCTGTGCTAAGCAGTAGCACAGTAAATCAGCAGTTCTGACACACTCAGCAGCCTTTAATAAAGTTTGCGAAAGGCAGCGCTTTCTGTTTCAGGCCTGCGAGCTAATTTCTTTGAGAAAAAGTGCTGGGGTAACACGTCAGGCCAGCAGCAAAAAGACACTGCTGACCTTCACACGGATTGCCTGAATTATCCACAACACATAGCAGGGACATTTTAAATACACATGGCAGTACTCATTTAGAGGTTTCTGCTGTGGCGTTTGGTATGGCATGCGTGTGCATTCAAATCAGCACATTCCTTGTTGTGTATTTATTGCTGGGCTGGTGACCAAATGAAAGCACTGAAAACATAAAATGTTAACTGTAAATAATGCTCTCTGCACTCCTGCCAAAACACATGTCTAAAAACTCAGTTCAGGTTTTTTCACTGGTTTCTGTTCAATAAAACAGCTTGAGTAACATTAGCAGCAGCACCACAAGGCAACAGATTGTTTTCCTTGTGAGCACAAAGAACTCTGATAAAACCCGAAAATTCCTTCTGCAGACATAACAGCAATCCTCTGAGAGGACCAGGAACACCGCCCCATTTCAGCACCTATACATTGAAAAACTGAAAGAGATAAACCCCACAATTTTTATCTACACCTACTGAAATCCTCTTGCTGCTGCTGCTGCTGTGCAGCCACAGAGTGCAAACACTGATAACACCAACTCTTAAGTGACCAAGAGACGACAGGAGCCAGAGCAGACCCGGCCTGAGGGGGGAAAAGGTCTCATTCCAGGCTCTCTGGTGACCTGCTCCATGTTGGACCGACGTATAAGAGCATCTGGGGGGGACTGTGATGAGTGACCACAGGGGAGGGAGGCATTAAAGGCTCAACAAAGCTAGGGGGTGGGGAGCTGGGGGGGTCTATCGGCACCTCATACCTGCTGGGGTGGGCAGAGCAGGTGATTGTATCTACATCAACATACCATTAAAGCAATTACGACCCCGGACAAAACAGCAACGCCTGACCGGCCGCCTTCTAATGGCTGCAGCGGCTCCCAGGAGACTGAGGACGGGGGGGGAACCCGATACCCCGCCCGCATACACACACACACACACACTGCAGGGACTGACCTGGACACCACTTAAAGACCCCCTGCTCAACAACTTAAAAAGACAGCGACTTGACACACCTGCTATCTGCAACCTGCAATCTGAGAATCTATCACCGCTCGGCGTTAAGTTTGGTGTGGAATTTGGCTGGTGAAGAAATTAAATAACAGACACACACACGAAAACCACACAGGGGAAAAGTAAAAATATGATCCTAGGAAAAAAGCTGAGATTGACAACCTGGAAACTAAGATAAACAGCTAGAAAAATGCCATTTAAATCATATTTTAAAAGCTATGATGATAAATTAACTCCAAACGTCTTTTCAAGTGTTTGCCATCCAGCTCAGCAAACACAGATCAATCAACCATTACGGCTTCGCTTCCAGGCTAAAAAATGAATCTCGAGCCGCAGATTTTTTTTTCTAATAAAGAATTATTTCGTGAATCATTAAAAACATTTTCATCCATTTTACTTTTTTATTTTACTTTTGGTTACTTCCTAAGAAGATTTCATGCAAACAGAAACCATTGTAAGATTTTTTTGTAGCCAAATTTTCTAACTTGTAACAACAGACAGACTCCAAAAGAGTCACAGGAACAGATTAAATCCTTTCCCGCCAGACACACTCACAGCAGCCATTACACAAGAAGGAAATATCCAGATTCAGGTGTTTACATTCCCCTGCTCTCTGGACCGTCACACATACACAACTGTAGACAAAAACAATCACACAACAACACAAAGACAGGGTCAAAGCACAATAACAGAGAAAATACCCATATTACATCCTTCTTTGACGATTGATACTTAATTAAAATAAAACAATTAGTCTTTTTCTGATACAGATTTTTTCAGTTTTTCCAGCAGTTAAAATCTCAGTTAAACCAACACATCAATCCAAACTGTGGAACCTAAAAAAATTGACATAAAATCAAAGTTTCAAACTACAAGGCCTTTATCTCTGCTGTGTCCTTTATGCCACGGAGGTCTGGGGAACCAACCAAAGGAATGGGAGCGAAGGCTGATGCCCGGTTTCCCGCGCTGGTCTTACCTCGTTGTAAGATGTCGTGGTCCCCGTCTCCAGGTACAACATGTTGGCGCTGAGATTGAGCAGAGCTGCTGCTGTTTGTTCCACTGGCTCCAGGATTCCACAAATCTCTTTTCCTCACTCTAAAAGGAGTGATGTGGACTACAGATGCAAAGTGGACAAGCAGAAGCTCCTATAAGAATCTATGGGAAGGTCATATATACCTTGGAAGAGAGGGGGTGGGTCTAAGGAGCTTTACCTGTCCACACCCAGAAGAAGAGGCCTACCTTTAACGCTCGTTTTCTGTGCAGAGAAAACTCTGCAGAGAAAACAAATTACTATGTGGACTTGGTAGCTGCATTTAACATCAACTGCAATAAAAATGCATTTCAGAGTTGTTGTTTTTTTAATTATTATATGATGCAAAATGTGACGATGTAGATAAAGCAACAGAAAGTTTTCATCTAGAATTGTCCAAAATCTCAACAGCACTGCTCTCAGATCAATTAAAACCAAAACATTTAACATTTTTGCTTTAAGAAAAAAAATCTTTGAGTGAATCTCCTGCATCAAGTAATTTAAAATAATTAAAAAAAAAAAAGATCAATGAGACATGATTCATTCCTACAGTGCAGGCCACAGAGTGGGAGCTGCAGTCTGGGCTCAGGAGAGATATACAGATGCTAGTTAGCATAAGAATCACTCCCCTCTGAAGCCCCGAGCAATGTGAATGGAGAGGCCTGCAGGAAAACAAAGGGACTCCTGCAGATTACTTGTATCTATCAGAGATGACTGCTGTAGATCTGTTTTGGAAACATGCATTGTTTCTCAGCCTGTGTAATGATGGTGGGACTGAGCTGCTCGCTCTCTTGTGACTGTAACAACTCCAATAAGAGTGGCCTTGTGAGTAAGACTCAACTTGGGTTTTATACATTATGTTTTCAACATTTTCAGCCCAGTGGAGTGAAGCTTAAATTTACAACTGCTGAGTGATGCTGGGTTAATTTTTAATTTTTTGTACTATTTTGATTAATATGATCTAAAAAAAACATGCACAATGTAATAACCCTCACAAATTATGAAAGCCATATCATTTCCTTTATGAGCTCAGATATGCTCAGATATTAACAGCAAAAAGCATCTGTATGTTTGTATATTCATATAAAATGAGAAATTATTTTAAATGACTTAAGAGGAATGCACTGCAGTTGTAATCATGTGTGGATAGGGCCAGCTGGACTGCTCCATGACAGAGGAGGACACCGATCAGGGCACACATCACTTCTACAAGCGGGTGGTAAAAATGTTGCCCTGTGGTCAGAATGATTTGAAAGTTGTCTGAAATCTTAAGCACAACTGTGACATGCAGTCAGGGTCTCCAATCATCAACCACACCCCACTCAGGCCCCGGGGTTTCAGGCCTGCAGGTCAGCCTGTCACAAAAGGCAAATCAACACTTTAAAGAGCTCAACCCACTGGCCTCCCAAACTCCCGGCCTCAGCGAGGGGCCAACCTACACCTTCTGAGGGTGATCATTTGTTTGGCTAAACAAACTTCTAATTATGTTAAAACAACAGTGACCTGTGAAAGAGGTTAGAGTCCTCAGTTTGAGGCTAATACTGGAGTAAATTACAGAACAGTAGCTTATTACATATTACAGAATAGTGGCTATAAAGTGCAATGAAGGCAGGAGCTACACATCAAAACTAAAATGTTTCCAATTTAAATCCTACTTAAGGAAATAGTGAACCAAGTTTAACAAATCTTAACAAGTCTGATGCAGCAAAAAATCCAAATATTCACTGATAATTAAATCTAAATATTTCATACAGAAACGTTTGAAACTGAGGGTTCTGCAGCTGGAAATCTTTAGCCATGATTCACTGTAAAACATCACAATGTAATCAAATCAAATCAAATCCCATAATGATAAAAAAACATATAATTCTACACCAATGTGCAAAAAAACTGTAAAGACTAGCAAAAGATTAGATTCATGATAGGAAACATTTTTATGATTAAAAATATCACAACAGCACACAGAAATAAACAGCTAGGTTCATAAATGGCCCACTCGGTCACCTGAAGGTTAACGGCATCACCTCAGTGAGAAACTGAGTTGGACCAGGCGGCAGCTAAAGATCTGCAGATCCAGAGGCTCAGACAAAAGAAGCTTTCCTAAAGTTTTTCCTTTTACAGAGGCTGTTTCTAAAGTCAGCCAGATTAGTTTAGTATCAGGTGTCAGGCTGCAGAGGCTGCAAAGGCACAGACACCTGACCTAAAAACAGAGTAAGCTCCCGTCCTCACTGACAGACGCAGCCAGTCAATGGAGCAGCAGAAAGCATCACTTGGGTGGCAAATCCTAAAATCCTCACAATCAACTGCCACCAAATCCCAAAACACTAAAGCTGCTTTTAGGGAAACTAATTTATCCACAGTTTGAGTTCAGACATATTTTATAAGTGAAAAGAGAAACTGGGAAATTTTTCAGCAATCATTTTTAAGACCTTCACTGATGAAATGGCTGCAGAGTCACATCTGCATCAGTAATCTGCACATTAAAACTTTTTTCTTTTTTTTTTTTTACTTAAATACAAATATTCAGACAAGTGACAAAGACTGAAAAACAATATGCTGGACATCTTACCTTCAACTTTGCATTAACAGTGCAGCGGGTTATTTTCACGCCAGCCGAGCATTGTACCATGTATGTACTGATAAGTAAAGGGGCTCCTCAGCAGAATATAAATTCTCTTCAGTGGTGCTGTGCTACAGCCTCAGGTTAAATCTACAGTACACACACCGAGAAGATGTAAAGGATTTTAACTTTTCAAGGAACTTCACCTGCAATTCAACCGCAGAAATCTACTTTTAGTTTTACTTTCTGGCTGAATCTTCTGGCTTCTGAAAGTCCCACAGCAGAGCTTCCAGCAGACAGTTAACTGACAGGTTGGAGGTTCAAGTACTGAGCATGGCTGACTGGTCAAAAGCCTCAAGGCCCATGCAGCTCATGAGCACTGAGTATTCTACCTGTCACTTTATTCACACTCTTAGTTCAGGTATAATGTTGTTATTTAAATGTGTGAACTTTTTTGGTTGTTTTTTCATTGTGATCTATTTGAATGTGTTCCTTAAAGCATTTTGCATCTATGTTTCGAAAAGCTTTTTTCTATATTTACACACTGAGGGTTCACTCCTGGCTGAGCCTTTGGGAAGTGTGTGTGTGTGTGTGTGTGTTACCTAATTTAACAGAAATCTCTGTCCTGTATTTCTGACAGTCTGATAAACACAAATGTTTTTTTTGTTTCCATAAATGAAACAGATAAAACCTTTTTGGGGAATGCCAAAATTGTCTCTATGCAGGAAAAACCCAGACACTAGAAAAAGAAAACACGTTCACTCTGCACTGGCTGCTTTTCAATATCCTCCAATGTCACAGACAAAGAACACAGGGGCTCTCTGTTGTTTATTTCAAACAGAATTGCTGCTTTTTATCTGATCCAATCACCACAGTTCCCCTGCAGTGAGAATTCAAACAGTAAAACATTAGAAACTTTTAGTTCCTAATTTAATTCAATTATAGTTTCAATTATTGGATCAAAATATAATCCAGTTAAAGTTTGTCCCTCCATTAAGCATTGCTGATGACACTTCAAAATAAAAGAAGTAAACCCCTGCTTAAAAAACAAAAAAACAAAAACAATGTTCTACTTTTCAATCCATCTCGGTTTTCACAATACTGCTGAAAAATCTGGATTTAAATCTGATATTTAATAAAATAACATGTATAACAGGTTTTTTCCTGCTTACAAAACATTTTGGCACCCCCCGAGGAGTGTCTGACCTTCTCCCAAAGGAAAATCACCTGGTCTGTTATAAAATATCCTTTCAACAAGTTATTTTAATCAAGCATAAAATACATATTTGTTTATCAAATGGGCAGAGTTAACAGGAAAATGCACACACTTGTGTTAGGTCTTTGTCTTCACCACATCTGGACCAGTCACACTTCTGTCACCTCTGAGGGCCCATTCTGAGCCAGGAAAACCCCTGATAAAAATGGTATAAAACGGTACAAAACATTATTACTGAAGGATTTATTCACCTGGTCACAACCTGCATGTTTTTTCATTGAACCTGGCAAGATATAAAACTGTGCAAAAGTACAGCTAACCATGTCCAACAAAAAAAGTAACAGGGGCCCCACATTCCCACATCCAAAGTCTGACTTCTTACCAAATCAACAGTCATTGAAGTGGACCGTGGCAGCAACCGTTCTTTGGTCTTCTTTAAGTGCTGGAGGCAAACTGGTGGAGCATTAAAAAAAAAATAAAGGAGCGTATTGTGCTTTTCTATTTCACGGACCGGTTTACTTCAGAGTAAATAAAGCGAGATGTCATGATCAATAAAGTTTAAAGTCATGCTTCTTGCTGCTAAAGGCAACCAAAATGTGTGAATACTGAGACAAATAAAGAGCATGAGAGAAAGAGTGCTAATATACTTTCTTTAAGGTAAAATGAAGGTAAGGACTTTGATAATACCTGCACCACATTTGCCAAATTCTTTATAAAGGTATTAAAACTCGATTTTCGCTTTGTTAAATGTAGGAAACAAAAGAGAAAATGACTCGTCTGCACAAACACTGAACACAGGGGCACTCACACTTAGACACCCAGTAGGTGAGGCGAAAAAAAATCCAAACACAAACATGTAATTAGATCTCAGAGAAGCCTCGTGCTGATTGAGCTGCTCCTCTGTAAAGTTGTTTAAACTCTAACCTGTGACTGAAAAGAACCTCAGTCCCTCTGCTCAACAACTGCATCTTCCACGCACAGCTGATCACAGCTTTATCTGGCTGTAAAATCAGCTGTTTGGGGTTGGATATAGCCTTTCTCCTGCCACGATCCCTGCTACATTCCTTCATGTTATTCTACCCTCTTCTTGCTCCTCTCCTTCTCCCTTCGTTGCCCCCCCACCCCCACCACCTTTACATGGAGAAGACACGTACTGATAGATGAGACCTGGGACCTCTGCAACAGAGGCAGGTGCTGCGTTAAATTGTTGCCCTGCAGCTACAGAGAAAAAATTCAGAATAAAAAGGAATTTCAGATTAAACATAAAGCCTACACAATACAAATAATTCCCCCGGGGCACTAAACAGTGAGCCGCATTCTAATGACTCATGAAAGAGGCGCACCTCCACATGGGTGGAAGAGGAAGGGGGGTAGGTTGAGGGTGGGTTCGCCCACCGCAGCTTTTCATCAAAACAGAGGTTTGACTTGGTAATAACGACTGGGGCTTGGTGATTGGCAAGTGGCCACTGGCAGCGAGCTTTTAGCCCACACCGATGCTGCCAGAGTTACTGGCGTGCCAATCGCTGCACCACGCCCCTCCCTGGTGCATAAAGTGGAAAGTGGGTGGTGGGGGTGAGGCCATTAATCATCAGTTCAAGAGAGCACAGGCCCCCTTGGGGGAAGCGCAGGGTAACATTACTCAGCTCCTTGAACAAAATTTTTATTTGCTATTTTTTTCCGCCCTGGCTGGACAACGGCATTCCTTCACTGGGAGGGGAACATGCACATCATCACTGAGCAGCAGAACTGACAAGGACATGCCCCACGTTACAGGTCAAACAGATTTATAAATCTGTGAAAGCACAAGATAGAGATCACAGTGTTTTAACTCACTGTAGGTCTGAGAAATATGGTCAGAGATGTTTCCCTCTGTGGGGCATGGACGACCAGGGCAAAAACATGGATGAAACCAGGCTGATCTCATGTGACTTTTGTAAGAGTTCGCTGAAGCTATTGTGCTGACCTTTATTTAGCTAAAATTCAACTTGGATTGTTTCCTATTGCTAATGATTGATAAAAAATTGTGAGGTGTACTTTTTTGGCTTCTGAAGAGGGAAACCACCAATGTGCAGCAACAGAAGATGATTTAGAAATGGGTTTCTTTGTTAAAGCTACACATCATTCCCTGTAAAAGTAGGCTGGATGTGCAATAAAAGTACCTCTACTAAGGATGCCATCATTTCACAAATATAAAAAAAAACACTGAAGCAGCTGTGTAGCTGCAAAGAACCATCACTTGAAAGCATTGGTATGTCTCTCTCCACAGTATTTTAAATGACGGTATGCCTGAGAAATATGGCAAAAACATTTTCAAGGGGCTGCATTCACATGTACACATTGCTTCTGGCACAATCATCAGAGCCAACAACCAGTCTTCCTAAGTAATGGCGTGTGGACCCTGTTTCCAATCCAAGTGTCTCTGTTGGATGTGGCTCTCATCTTTGCAGCGTGCTGCAGTTCTTTGTCCCCCGTTTATTTATGTATTTATTTTTTTAAACAGACACGAGTCCCCCAAAACTTTTCAGTCTTCATTTTCGGCCTCTCCAGCTTTTTGATCAACACTATTATGTGCAGCGTGTCTTTAAGCTCAGTTTCTAAAAACTCACAGTGTAACTACAGCCTGTGGGCTCACGGTGTCCCAGACACCAAAAATGCTTCAGAAAAGAATCACTCCCAGGCCGACTACGATTTCAGTGGGAACATTAAGCTTAGGATCAGGACTTTTTCACAGTGAGTAATCCAAACCACGCAGCAACATATTAATGACTAACCTCAGTCGTTCTCTTGGCTGAAGTTCGGTCCGTTTTCGACGTCTTCTTCCTGCCATATGATGGCGTTTGTTTCTAGCCCAACTTGACTAACCCTCCCCTATAGCTACTTTCGGCTGCCCCCTTATCACAAGGGGCTGCCACAGCGGGTAGCTCCACATTTGATTTGGCACAGTTTTATGTCGGATGCCCTTCCTGATGAATAACGTTTAAATTCATGCTTCCCCAAAGGGGATTTGTGTCCACTAAACCTTGTAAATGCTCTTCTTCATGGATGCTGGATATTAAACTTTATGTAACACCTGGGAGGACAGCCACACGGATCATTTTATTGGAACTGAAAGAATCTGAACTGTTTTTAGCTCTCAGTGGTGTCTCAGTGTTTTGAAAACTGAAGGAGCATTTGGACCTGGAAATAGCTACTGACATCAACAAGCGGATCATTCACGAGGAAAGCTTACAGAGCTTCGATTAGCAGTTAGCTGATCGTGTTGATGCCTGAAAAGCATACGTGTGAATGCAGACGAGCAGCAGCCGTGCAGCTACAAAGAAACCGTACTTGCAAAGGTGGGTTTCATGTGTTTCCTGGTATAAAATGCTTCTGTAATTTCCTTCCACTGCTGCTGTCTTATTATATGGGGTGAAACTAGAAAGTGAGGCCCGTCTCTTGTAAGAAGCAAGAAGCAAGCTGACAACTCATGCTTCAACTCTTTTGTTTTTTTTTCTTTTCCAAAGTGGGATATGTCATGTGACAGTGATAGGCACACACTCTACTATCAACAGAGTCTGAGAGCTACCTGCCTCAGAGGGGCCACCCAGGTCAAGCGCAGCTTGGGCTAAATGAGATAAAATCGCCACCTTACAGACAACATCTGAGCAAAAACAGATAAACCTGCCTTCTTCACTGGCATGTGGAAGGCTCTGCACCACATTCTCTCAACCGTCCCAGGGAAATTCCATTGTTAATATTGTGAAAATTTAAAGTAGATGCTGCAGTAGATGCAACATACATGATTTACACTGTGACCCCAATCAACTCAGAATGAAAGCGATACCATATGGTTCATAAATGACAAAAAAAAAAAACAACTTACAAAACAATAAGCTACCGAGATCATGGTGAGTCATTTCGAGAGAAGCCTTCTGAACAGTTTCATGGCATCAAATGTAGGTTTTGGAATTTACTGGTTAAGAAGTTATCACACAAATATTTTATTGTTTCTGTGATTACTGAACCAAAAAGCTATGAATTGGTACGGCACTTACTGGTTGCACTGCACATTATACGTTAAATTAACAGGCTCGTATAATCTTGAGGAGGTCGTGTGACTTTTATTGCTACCTCTACCAATTATTTTTCATGTGTTCATGCTATTTTCTCAGGAAGCAGAGCCTGCCTATGAAAAACAAGTGAAACAAATCAGTTTTTCCTGCTGAAACCTCCGTACTTACAGACAGCGTCTCATCGGGCTCATGCATGGTTATGCAGTCCATGCTGATCTGAATGGTGTTTCCTGCTGACCCATCAGTCGGACTGTCGCTGAAGTTCAGCTCAATGGGCTGGACTGAATGAATGGCAGATCTGAAACAGCAACAATACAGATCAACAGGTCATTCTACATAAAATCGACCGAATCGAAGAAAGGTTCCTACCTGAATCAGCTGATTTTTATTTATAATGACTTCACTATATTTATTGAAGCCATGCAAAATTTTACTCTCATACTATGAACATTTTTAGAGTTACAGGCTCTTAAAGTACATAGCGGTGGGTCAAACTTTGTTTTTTTTGTGTTATATTTTCAAGCATTTCTGAGCCCTCATAACTTCATATGCACAGGAGATATTCACACGAAACTTTTTAGGGCTCAAAAACACATTTTAGCTCAGTTAAAAACTGCAACCAAATCAATTTTACACCCACTCCAAGTGTCACAAACTAAAATCTACAAAATCTGTTTTTTAACCAATGCAATTTTTTCTCTAACCAGCTGTGAGCATCAGTATGATGGGATGTATCACAGTGTGTGCAGCAGTTTAATGTCTGTGACGTAGAGGAACAGAAACAAGCGTTGGTACCCTGAATGTTTGAGCTGTTTTCCGATAATTCATCTGAAGAAAACTTCAAGAAGTGCATCTTGGGTAACTTTCAGAGGTAATGTCGGATAGGTGGCTGCTCGAAACAAGCTGTAGCATATGAAAGGTCTCCTTTCTACATGCAGTTTTGGTTTGTGCTGAACAAAAAAGAGATTTTGGCTTTGGATTGTGGAGTGGGTGTAAAATTTATTCGGTTGCAGCTTTTAACAGAGCTTAAATGTATTTCTGATGTGTCTTCTCCTGTATTTATGAAGCTATAAGGGCTCAAAAATGTTGAACAAAAAAAAAAGAAAAGCTCAAATTAAAAAGCATCAAATTTTGACCCACCCAGTTTTAATAATGTGGAGGTAAAACTTTACATGGGAGTCAGGTTGGAGGCACTGACTGCACATTTTATAAGTCACTAAAAGCCACTGCTGTGTTATGTTTTTTAAATAGGGCTGTCCCGAAGCTGTTTTTGGGCTTTGAAGCTTTCGTAGTAATCAGAAGAGAACAATGGAAACTTCACTTGGCCAAATGCATGAGTAAAGGTGATGGCTGTGCTGTGATTTCAGCCTCGTTTACATGCAAAATTATTATTCGCAGAGAAAGTTAGAAGCAACACAAAGTCTCTGA
Source organism: Paratilapia polleni (assembly GCA_015106735.1). Lineage (NCBI taxonomy): Eukaryota > Metazoa > Chordata > Actinopteri > Cichliformes > Cichlidae > Paratilapia > Paratilapia polleni. The sequence continues at coordinate 50,256 of VUQI01032330.1, read as the reverse complement.
CTTTTGTTCTTGCACCACTGCCCTCTGTCTCTCTCTGAAGTCTCATTGTTTGCTGACCAAATGAACACAGCAGAGACAGAGAGCTAACAGAGGAAATGAGGGAGAGTGGGGAAAGATGAGCCATTTTTTTTACTTAAGTCAATCTACAGCTCAGGAAATACTGACGCACACAACACAACTTCAGGATCAACTGAAACTTCAGCAGAGGTCCAAATAGCGGTCCTGTTATTCAAACTGCCCCATGTAAGGGGTAAGTTGATCTGGCTGACAGGGGCAGATGAGCCATCAGAGAAAACAGTAACTAACCATTCAACAAACCAGATTTTAAAATATAACCATAAATGTACACTTATTAATAAATAAACCCTCAATAATTCTGATTTTATTGGTGACAATGAAATAAATATACAACTAATAAAAATACAACTAATTTGTCTACAGTTATGAAAGATGAAGACTCTTAATACTGAAGTCTTCAACTGAATGAAGCTTTTATTCTGAACATCCAGAGATGATTTTCTTTTTACCTTCAGTGTTTATGAACAACATGAACATATCATAAAAAGCTCAATCACAAAGTTTGCAGCCAATGAAAAACACCAGTATATCACATCTGTAACGAAAATTATAATCAAATTGGACAAAAACCAAAAACAAACTAGGACTTTGATCCTAGTATCTAAGTTGGGAGCACATGTCTATTCTTCTTCTGTTTTTATGTGGCTTAACAGCTCTTAAGCTACATCTGAAATATGAAATATAATGTCAGTTATTCACTGTTATGATGCAACATGATTTTTCATATTTAATAAGATTTATTTAATATTTGTCCTGGAGTAAGATGAACCATTAGTTTAACTTACCCTAAAGCCTTTGGCTTACTTACCAGAGCTACACTTTCACTAATGCAATCACGTTTTTACACAGTATCACTTCACAAGGTGCAAAAAAGCCAAAATGTAATGTCCCCATATGTGGACACAGGGTCTCAGGAAGTTAAAGCATTTTAACTGAATTATCTGACAAATAATACAGCCTGCTGTGCGGTACAGAGCATCAGAGAAATTTGTGCATCAGGTTTACAGAGTGAAATTCTAGTCTTTTATTAGCACAAATTAACAGGTACCTGTTTGTGTGTGTTGCACCTGTACGGTTTATCCATGCAGCTTGCTAAAAAAAAGTTTGTTACCATTAGCTGATGACTTAGCACTCCAACCTCTTGTCCAAATATGGCCACTTCTGGTTCCAAAAAAAAAAAACTAATGTGGGGGCAGCCAAAATGCTAATGTTAAGGTTTCAAAATGCAGAGTCCAAAACCAGTGGGTGACGTCATGGTGGCCACATCCACCTTTGACCCACTGGCTGAGAATGGCATTGTTTGAAGCAGTAGGAATGTGTCCGTGGATTTTTAGTCTGTCAAAAAAAAAATCTGCTATAGGGGTATGAAAGTGACTAAATTCTTGGCTAGATTAGCAACAATGAGATGAACTACAGTGTGAGGATAACTGCTGTGAATGAGAAAGAAGGTAGGATGGTTTATGTTTCCACATAAAAATTATATAAAAACATATATCCCAAAATGTATAACTGCATGCCTACCCAATGCACAAATATCTAAATAGTTGAATATTTGGATACAGCCCTATTCTCCTTGTTTTTTGGGGTTTGATTTTCTTTTTTTTTTTTGTAATATTCACTTACTGGTCGAGCATATCAAACAGCTGGTTGAATACATCTTGGCTGAAGAAGTCAGCCGTCTGTGCTGACTGATTCTGGGACATGGGGGTGAGGAATGAGCCCTCTCTCCAGGACAGACGAGCTGAAGGGTCCCTGAGTCTGCAAACAGACACCATCAATCAGTCATAATCATTTTATTAGACATGCTCCTACTCATTTACTGTTGGCATTTCTGAAAAAAAACTATTTTAAAAGGTAGTGTTTTAAAGCTGCAAAGTCAGCAAACATAAAAGTTGATGTGCGGGGCTGAGATTTGGCCACCCAGCCAGTGGAGATAAAGGAGGAGAAGGAGGAGGAGTCCTGCTGGCAGCCATTCATGAAGAGCACTTCCATTGTGAAGAAGTCAGCCTACATAATGCTGAATATTTGTACTACACATAATGGTGATTATGTACCATTCAGACAGAGGCACTTTGACCTGCTGCCTTGAAACATTACACCTGCTTCACAGCTCTGCCCGCCATTGTTCCTGCTGAAGTGGCGCACGCTGCAGTCTGAGACAGGCGGAATTCCCCCCGCCGTCTATATGATAGCACCGCTACAACTTCTGGTATGTGTACAGCTGGGTGAGCTCGGGAGGGGGGCCGATGGGGCGGCCATAATCTGAAGCTGGCACTATTTTAGGTTTTGGAATTCCCCAACACTGCGATGAATGATATTAATACCTGACTTACAAACACAGGCATATCTAATGAAGCAAATTATTTCACGCATGCAGGAGGCTCATATGAGGGAGCGCAGAGAGCTGAGATGATTTTAGTTTGCAAAGATCAAGAATTATTATGGGTAAAATGACACAGATTAGGCCTACAGATTAATCACGTTGAGACAAATTTAATAAAGTAAAGTTAGATGCTTCTGCAACATTAAGACCATGTCAAAGCTTGGACTGATTATGAGTTACAACTGCTAGCAAAGAAGCTGTATTTCAGCTTGCCTTGTGTTAGAAAGCTGCAGGCCTGCACATTATTTGTTTTTCTTTTTTTATTAAAGAAAGTCATATGACACTACACATGCTATACAAATCCAAACATTTCTTACAATAGCAAACACAAAAGGAAGGGTTAAAGAAAAAACTAACAAGAGACACAGCAAAACAAAACCAAAAAACACTTCAATAAGTCCAAAGAGCTGTGCTTAGTCCAGATATGGGTTCGTTTTAACACTTTCACCTGAAATCTGATCTAAATGGTTTAATGAACTCAGTCCAGAATTTATTAAATGTGTCTCACTGAAGTCTCACACCAGAAGTCAGTTTTTCAGTTACATAAAATAACATGCATCACATTAAACCAGTCTACTAACATGGATAGCTCCTCACACAACCATGTTTTGTGATGGGTTTTTTTTCTTGTAACCAGCATTACTCTAAACATAGAAGTTTTAGGGAAGCCTATGAGCTGTTTGTGGCATCTGGTCCTCATATAAGATTTGAAAACTAACTTTTGACTTCAAAAACTTTTGCATCCCATCTCTGATAGTTTTTGGTAATGATTTGCCCTTTCAGTCCCACAGCGCCTCCAGCACACTCTGCCCCTCTCTGGAAAATTTAAGTGCTGGTGTGAGGAAGTAACCAACCATATGCACTATGTGAGGAAAGTGTGCATTGTTCAAATAACATTGCTGAATACAAGCAACAATGATATGAGTTGTAAAAAAGATAAATACTGGAGTTTGCAGTAACTTTGTGCAGCTATAAACACACATTTGGAAAGGAAAACTACAAATAGTAACATGAACTAGTACAACATGAAAGAAAGGCTTTCAGGTATATATACAGCTACATTTGACATCTCTATTAGCATTTTATAACTTAATTTAGAGATACTTGCTTGTTAGGAAAATGGAACATTCAGCAGTGAACATTACGTAGATTTTGTAAGGAGGAAGAGGAGTCAAATCTCCATTTAGTTTGCTTTTCTAAGGAAGCAGCATTATTTGGATTAAAGCTGAAAAGTTGATCTGTGTTCAAAAGTTCAAATTCTTACAGCTGTCCTCTGCCTATAATATTTGGTGTTTTAAGTGATGATATGGAAGGGAAATACTTGAATAACATGATTATTCTGAAGTCGAAAGCAGACACATTTTAATCTACAAACACAAATTAAATGTAAAACTATTCCAAATGTATCTGAAGCGTCACTGCACTCTGGAACTGGATTTTCACAGGAATAAAGAGCAGAATTTCATTTCTGAATATGGACGGGGCACTTTGAGACCAGGAATTTAAAAAAGTGTTATTGTAAGCTTTCTTTCCTGTTCTGTTTTGTATAATTGGAAAACTAAATAAGGAATGAATTATGTTTGTATAACTGTGAATGTCATTGGTTTATACATGGGATACATGGCCTGTGCAGCTCTTATCACTATCATATAATGTATATACAATAAGTCAAGTACATAGTTTTTCTTCTCTGCTTTTTTGCAGTTATCTTTTTTTTTCATTTTATTATATTCACTTTGCCTTTATGTAATAAAAATTTTAAAAATGTGCATATCCAGCTCCTATTTGTTTTTGTTACACTGCTAACATAGACCCCACACATCGAAAACCCACTGAATAAACAAATTAAACACATTTTAAATATTATATTTATTGAACGATGTAAAATACTCACATGCTGAGTGTGTACATAAAATAGCTTTTTAGTCTCTGCATTTAGTCTTATGTTTACGGCTCGTGTTTAAAATGCAATTAAAATGTGAATTTGATTTTTTTTTAATCCTCTGTAACTTGTCAAATATATGAAAAGAGTAAATTATACTGTAAATCACTCTTTGACTTGCTAAATACATTCATTTACTCATATCTTTAAGTGGGGCAAAGAAAAAAAGACTAATGTATGCATTAAAGCCAGAGATGGAGTGTAACCCATAAGTTCTGTGCTTCTCTATAAATCTGATGTATTTGATTTATATATAAGAAAACCTAAAATATGTTTTGTTTTTTGTTTTTTTTAGAAATCAAACTGATCAATAGTTTACACAAGTACAGCTGGCAGATGACAAAACTGGCAGCTGTTTTGAACATCTTTGAGAACATATGGGAGGGCATTTCTTACCATTTTCCTTAATAAATTTTGCAATCCAAATAATCAATTGATCATTGCAGAAAATAATCAGCAGATTAATCCATAATGAAAAGTGCTCAAAATAAGATCCACCCAAACCAGCCTAATCCTGCTTTTACATGAAAGTATGAGTAAGAATATCTACGGCTGCACCCTGTTGACTGTCATCAGCCTACAGGCAGTAAGATGACATTTACTGATGGCAGCGTTGTTTATCTCGTGTCACATCAACTTTGTGCACACTAAATGTTCAAAGATAACATGATAAAGAGCAGAAAGACTTTCTAACAGTTTATCTGTTTTCATAATAGAGATTCCTTTATTTCACTGACACAAAAGGGAGTAGGCATATAACAAACATAATTTGTCCCAAAATAAAATTTCAAAAAGCAAATTTACCCTAGAAGCTTTGCATCTACTTCTCCCTCTAGAAGCCAGTCTCACCACTATGCAGCCATTCTGGCAATGACTCCTGGCCCCTACTTGGGCAGTTATTTTGAACCATTATCTAACTTAACTTCAATTCAGTGGTCACCAGGACGAAAAACTGCATTTATAGAATACCTCAGACATTATCTTTCTACTTCCATCTTTGCTATTGCTGAAATGTTCCATACATTTCAATCATGTTTCTCTCTTGTAATGTTTCTTAGAGCCATTTGAGGTTCAAGAACAAAAAAGGAGATTCTTTGTTGAGAATAATAACAAATAATTAGCAATATCTTTGAAACTATACATTATGTTGTGGTTTACTGATTCACAAAAGCCATCTCTTCATCCTTATCTGTATGTTGCTTTGTTCTGAATACGTCCAATTCACAGTTTATATTTAGTAATATAATACAGTGATTTGGGGTTTAAGTATTTCCTTAGTGCAAAATGCACTTGCATAGTAGGCTTGAATTAGGTGCTCCACTGCAGGAGTTTCTTCACCCTGGATAGCCCTAATATGGTGTTATAGGAATGCATTTACATTAGGATACAAATCAAAATCTCATGGGCTTGCTGGCTGGCAGAACAGTCCATCAGGAGTTTGAAGATAATATGGCAGTCACAGAAAAACAAAAAAAAAAAACAAAAAGACACAACAGCTGACTTAAAAAAAACAGGTAGATGGCAGGTAGAGCAGGTAAGCTGTCATCTCTGTTTTAGGAGGAGGTAAGATTTAGGTGCAGTCATCCAGGTGATCCGTGTCTCACATTAACTCCACTTGATTCTTTAATTTTCTTATAAAATTTGGATGAACTAGTTTAACTGACACCTCATTAACTTGTCTAAAAGACTTTTGAGCTGTGCTTCTTAGCATTGTCTGATGACCAGTCAGCATCCAGAACTTAGTCACCAAAGTTGTGCATCAGGTTCAGCATGTACGGCCATCTAAGCCTATAAATACATTCAAATATTTTGATAGTAGATCTGCAGCCTCAGCCTGCTGATGCGCTGCACTACAGTGTGCTCAATAAGTTTTAGCAAATTAGCAATTTCACTTTTTCTAACAATGAAAATGCACATATATCCACTTTGAAATGTAGGTAAAATACATTTTTTGAGACTATAAATCACTGTAACTTCAGCAGAGAAGCACGCCACAAAAATGCAGTAATTTGTCTGTCTTTATCATTATTTCAAAGCAGTTTTATTTTACTAAGATCCTCTTCAGATGGGTTTTGTCCCTTTTCTGTCTATTGTTTGTCTGCTTTCGGGTGTCTGGTTACTCAGAGAGGTTTTCAGTCAGCCCGAGGCAAAGGCTGTTCAGCATCCACTTAAACACAGTGCAGCGCCTCCAGACGAGAATGGGGCAGAGGTCAGCACTAAACAGGGATGGCCATTGTCTCTTGGCAGGTTGGGCACACCGACCGATGAAAATGCAATCAAAACAAACAGCCCAGCCGATTGGGGGCCCTTCTCCAGTGTCATTATTAATCACTTTTCAAAGGCCTAAGACCTTCTCCCCCTCATCCGTCAGCCCTGACTAGAAGAGGGACATGACTGAAAAACAATAGAAAGCCCCAGAGTTTCTCCTCTTCTTATCCCGGCACTTTTATACAAATGAAACAGTCTGAAGCCAGATCATCTGGCCTAAGAAGCCAGGTACAAATTCCTTTAAGGTGTGGAAGGCAAAGACAACAAAGCAGGTGGAGAGAATTACAGGCCAAAAAAGATACTTCAGGTAAACTACTATTTTTTTTTTTTTGCTTATTCAAAAACAGATTAAAGCACCACTGGTAACTTTTTAATGTTAAACTGATTGATTGATTGATTAATCGACACAGAAAATTAATGATTTTTAAATACGCTCAACTGTTAAACTGAACTACAAGAGCACCTTGACGGTAAATTTAAAAAGGACAAAAGCACACAGAACACATTGGATCTGCACAGAATTAGAGAAAAACTGCATTTAAATATTTTAGAAGGAAAGAAGCAACATTAATTCAGTAAGGAACGTGTCAGCAGTTCTAACAACAACTATCAGTTTGTTTTAAGCAGACAGAGAGATAGCTAGCTAACTATCTATCTAGATAGATAGATAGTTAGATGTTATTGTTAAGATTTATTTGCCTTTGATTTTTTTGGATTTTGCCAAATTGCACTAAATGAATTAATTTAGTGCAAAAGAAGCACTGTAACCTATAGAGGTACAGTAATGTGCTGAGACTGAATAATCATCTGTCATCTGAAATATTTTCTACTAGAACATGCATTCCCACTGAGGATAGAAATCCTCCTGAGTAAGGACCAGAAGAGGACCTCCGGATGTCATGTAATCTGCCTGCCTTCAGCCCTGATTGCCCTTTACACATGCATTGTTGCCATAAGTATGTTGCCCTTATAAATATATCAGGATCGAGCAGCAGCAGCTGAGGATCCAGGCAGACACAACTGTTCTTGGGTCGTTTTGGACCTCCAGACAGTGTGAACTGCAACGCAGGTCAAACAGGAGCAGGGACATTCCCACTCAGTAACTTCAACATTATTATTTAAACTTAAAGAGCACAGCTGTACTTCATGTCAAACCCATGCACTACATTTTGTTTAACAGATTAGGCAAAAAAAAAGAAAAACAAATATAAAGGAAATCTGTTGCTGTAAGTCATCACTTTATACAACGTGTAGGTACTTACCGGCGAAAGGGAAACTCGGGGTAATACTGCACAGCTGTGTAAGGTGAATTCATGTTGTCATGCCAAACTTCACTTTGCTGAAAGCTTCAAAATAATCAGCTTGTCATAAATGTATCAATAGCTGTGCTTGAGCTACGAGAATAAATTAAAGAAAAATAAAAAAATACAAATTAAAAAACCAAACAGGCCTGGATTAAAGTGCCGGAGGGTACAGTGCAGAGTGGAGAAAGTTTGAGAGATGTTTTGAATTTAGGTATTTTTTCTTAGGCTACCCTACAAATAGGCAGGGCTTGTGCCAGCTTTCTGACCAATCCCCTGCTCCGGTTGTACAAGATATCACTCACTCTCAGTTGCTAGGATATAGATATCAAGCAACTACATTTGACCCCAACACACACACACACACACACACAGCTAGCCACTATCCTGAAAAGCTCCCCCCTTACACCCCACTCCTCCATGTGTGTCTCTAGCCATGTTCTGATATTTCCACCCAGACTCCCGAGCGAATTTTGCGGGTTGAGGGCACGTCTGTTGCGTCACGCTTCTCACCGAGGGCCGAGAGGGTTCGGTTGTGCTCAATATTGCCACAAATGGCACTAGCTGTTGATTCTGTGCCGATTCAGCAGAAGAAATCACAGAAATATTTGATTTTAAGGAAGTGAAACATACTCTTAGGCCAAGAAATGGCTGGTCTCATGAGACACTGGATGGAAAAAAATGTCAGTTAACAGAAAATGAGAATCCCCTTTAAACTTAACCAGATAAAAATACTTTATCATCACAGTAGCCTACATAAACTCATATTTAGGCACGCACTGATATCGAGCCACATCCTGGCACATACCTCCAACTCAACCACCCTCTCAGCCAAGCAGTATGGCAATGTAAACCTAGAGGTCTTGTGTGGTTTTCATAGATGAGCAGCAGATGAATCAGCATGCTAAAATAAAAGGTAGGGTCACAGCAGGGGGAATGATAATAAATAGATGTGGTGTATCCAGGGAACACAAACCTCTAAGCTGTTCTCTTGTACTTTTAATAAAGATGTAGAGCCTCTCTGCACCTGTGAGACACGGCACTGATACAGCAGATACTGTGTGCCAACCTGGTGACGAGACACCGTGGACACACAGCTGCTATTTTTAAGATACTGTATTGGAATAAAAAAGCTCAAGGTTTCATATCAGCATTTTCACACGCAGCTGTAAGTTCTTAAGGAATGAAGCACCGTCTTCATTTGTTTCTCAATGGAAAAAACATCTGGACATCCTGCTTATCAAGTGAACCTGCTCACTTTTGTGAACCCACATTTTGCTGATGTCTGTTTCGGTTCTGAGTCATGCATGTCATGGTAGTCTTAAGTGCCTGAGTTGAGGCTTCTTCTGTTCTAAAAGCTGAAGAAGCCTCTCAGATGAGAGGTGAAATTTCTTCATGAACCTCAAAAGAAGTCCAACTGCCTTCACCTCAAGCACTTAGGGCCATATTTTGGTGGTATATTGTAAAAACAATTGGTCACATTACATTTCCAACCTATTCACGAGTCTCCCAGTCCCTTCTTTCAAAGCTCAAATTACCACCTCTGACTAAATGTTTTCAACAGACATCTGAGGTTATATTTTATTGCATTGTAGTCTATGTGCTGTTTTGTATTCACTGCTTCATCAAAAAAATGCCCCCATCAACTGAACCTCATGTGCTGTTTTTTGAAAATTGCCACCTGCTCCAAACAAGTTACTTCATTTCAAGATGAAGAGTTTGAAGGCAGACTGGCTGAACAGAAGCATTTGTGTGGCCCAGCTCTCAGAGACCACAGGAACCATCAAGAGGGGAATACAGCAGTCAAGCAGTCATTCCTATTATACTGTTTTCAAGCTTGGAGTACACCTGAAAGACACATGCACTGCTGTGTAGTGTCTCCACTGATGAGTCTGCATGGTCCCAAACAACTGGCAGACATGAAGACAACAGCTCAGTGGACCCTCACATACTCACAAACACAGAAACTATAACAGCCCCATCAGATGGTCTCAAATATATGAAGACAGAGTGATCACAAGTTTAACAGCTATTTCTGTTGCGATCTCTGAGGTGGACACTGGGGCAAATACCTAAAATGAAGGTGTTACCATGCAGGATATTCAGGGTTTTTCTTGTGTATAACAAAAGTTTGGCACCCACAAACGAGGGTCTGGCCTTCCCCCAAAGGTAAATCACCAGGAGTGTGAGAGTTTTTTTTTGACAAACTAATTAATCAGTTTTGTTTTTAAAGTTGGATTTAACTATTTATTTTCTATCTGATTTGCCTGCACTACACACGGACCAATCACTATGTGCGTGGTCACCCCCAAAGGCCCATTTTGAGCCAGGAAAAACCCTTAATCTTTAATTTATTAGGTTTATTTAGCATGGACATCGTACAAAACATGCATTGTACCAGATTGGGATAAATAACGTTCATGTGTAGCATCAGAGTGGAGGCTCTAACTATTGTGGTAAATTAAACCTGACACAAAAGCATGTAAAAAATAAAACACCCTAAAAACAATGCAAGTTTACAACTAGAGAGCACAACATCAGCCATCCCAAAAGAACAGAAAAAGCCCCAAAACATTTCATCCATGAGCACCAACGCTGCCTCATTCATTCACACACTACCACAGCTCAGTGATGGCAGATCTGAGAATCTTTCAACCACATTTTCAAGCAAAATTGAAAATCTTTTAGAAATGCTGAAACTTGTGATACTTGTCTTAATTAAAAAAACAGTTTTGCTAAAACATTTTAGATGGAAATTTAACACAACGGCCTACTTTGAGCCAGCAATACACACTAAGAGGTTGTGGTGCTAGATGCAAACATCACTTGTTTAAATGTCAAAAGATTAGACTTTTTAACTATTGTGCAGGATGGTGAGAATTTGGTTTTTGTGTTTGACTGTACAAACTGTAGAGTGTTTGCACCGATGCACTATGTGAGATCAGGCTGTGATATGACAGTGTCATTGAGTGCATGAGCTGTTTTACATCTGCACTGATCCGATTTCTAAAATGAGTAAGGCTATTCTTAATTGTTGATATTTTTATAATCGCGTTGAGTTCTAATTTTGTTGAAAAAAGTTTCCACTTTTCATAAAAATTTCAGACAAATGAAAGCTGGAACTGAAATGAGTCACAGCCAACGACGACGGTGAAAGTCTGAGCAACTATTCCCCCAAGGTCACTGCTGGAAATACCAGTCACTACTAATCGGCTCGCTCAGTGAAACACGGTTCCCAGCTGAAAAATACAGACCGACCACGGCTCACGTGAAACAAAACTACAGTAAAAACCCACTTGTAAAATCCCAGCAAGCAACAAAGTCCCTCTAATAAACCTTGCAAACATACTACAGCTTTGACCACCTCTCAAAACAACAAGGACAAACTGACCTCAAGATGTCATTAAATCTGATATTTACAACGACATCTGAAACCCTTACATCATTAATTACTCCAAGGCCCAGGCATTGGGAACCAGTCACTGAGCCTCTATTACTTCATTTGAGATGTATGTGTGTGTTTATGAGTTAGCAGCTACGTCAGTGACATCTCTGGTACTGTCATCAGTAGGAGAGCACATATGTCTAATGTGGTTATTATTCTCACAGGCCTCTGGTTAGAGAGCGTTAATCCCGCTTTAATCTGCAATTGTATCTGTAGACCAAACCATAGATGGCAACCAGCCTGAGTGATTGGAGACTCTGATGTGCTTAATTCATTCTGGTGTGTTCATCGTGCTGAAGGCATTATGTGCCCCGATTCACACAGCCTTATTAATGTCAGGAGTTTACATACGGGATGCCAATGAGCAGTTGGTGGAGCAGCTGATGAAGTAGCACCGATGCTCGCCGCACTATGGAGAGCTACATTATCAGTGTCAGTCACATACACCACACTGAGGCCAATCACTCTCACACTGTGAGGGGGTTATGTGGGCATACTTGTGTGCATCTGTGTGTATATTCTAGTTGGTGACTAATGCAGGGGAAATCCAGATGAGTCAAAACTACCAGTGTCCGATGCAGTGTCTGAGAGGCGCTAATTTACAGCCTATGCACTAAACTGCCCAGCAACTTGGCATTGTTCTTATCGTCTCTACAGGGAAGCCTGTGTTTTAAATCAAAGTATGTTTGGACAGTGCAAAGAACCGTTGAGAAGAGGGATGAAAAACATAGTAAACAACATAACAAATCAAAACACTTCCAGTACAAATTCACTTCCTGGAGGGTGGAATATTTTTGACTCTCAGACAACCAGTCCTACACTTCCATAACGACAAAAAAGATAAACAGCCATGAACTGCCGTGAGCTTTCCCATGTGACCAGTAGAACCTGTATTTCTATTGACTCACTGATTCATTATTTGTAGTAATATTCAGACTCCCAGACAATTATTGATGCTTTCCCACGATAGGATTCAAGTTTTTTTTTTAATGTGTCTTTTGTCACAGTGACTTTTACACCTGAGATCAGGTTGTTGCCACGTTGGGAAAATCAGTCTTGCCTGCAGCAACAAAAAGGCAGTGAGCCAGAGTTGAAAAATACATCTAGTACGACTGCCTTCAGTTGGAAACCAGATTTGTCTGTTAAGATGTTTGTTATGCTGGAACTGATGAGTAAAAGGAACTCCAAAATTTAAAGAAGGTGTATGTAAGTAAGAAAATAATAGTTATAGCAGTTAGTATGTTAAAGTGGCATTAATTCCACTACCAAGGCAGAGTCAGGGAGGTTTGTGTTTTTTCTACTATGTTTTTTTGGTTAATTGTCTGTTAAGATTAAGCAAAAACTAGAAAGCTGAAAAGCTCATGGAAATTGGAGAAGCGCGGTAAAAAAAGAATGCTTTAAATTTCTGTGCAGATAATCATGTAAAAAGAATAAGAAGTGATACTGCATTGGCGCTGGCAGAGATTGTGTGCAGTGAGCTCAGTTTTTGACGTTTTCGTGGAAAAAGAAACACTAATGTGCTGGCAAAGTTGGAACAAGTAAACAAACTTGTTTCCTGTAAGCACGTTCAACAAACCAGGGAACTGCATGCCGAGAATATCAATATCAGAGTTACCGTAATTACTGCTTTCGCAGTTCAATGGTGTCCACGTTAAGTCACTAAAGAGATTGGAAGTGCTCTCAAAAGCTGAAAATTAAAGCCGTTTCCCGTTATCTTAAGTCTGTTATAAAAGGCAATAAAATGTAATAGATATAGTTGTATTAAAAAGAGGTTATCGTGGTAATTTATTATTTCTTATAACCTTGTTCAAATAACATTCCTGTGAAGTAGCCGTTATCAGTTTTGTAGCAAACAGCAAGCTCAAGATTTAGTATGAGTCTGTCTGACTCATACTACGTAGCTTCCATTCGTGTCTTTCTGCTTTGCTTTATTAATTTTTCATAATCAATACAACTGGAATCTTCAGTAATGAGGAAGAAGTTTAAACTGTCCAATGACATGAACACTCATACTCACTCCTATTCTGTACCCACCCTCCCACACTGTGATCGCAGCATTACAAGCACAGTTTTAGACTAGGAAACAAAAAGCTACAAGTTTAATCGCTGCTTAATACTGACAAAAACAACAAAGAAATGATAATTCTCTGTTTCTTTGTCACTACAAGCAATGATGACCCAAATTTTTATAGTTTTATAATGAATGTTTTAGTCTTATTTCATTTTTAATGATTTATTTTGTGATTATTGTGTTCTAAAGAACAATTTTGTAGAAATAAATCACTGTGTCACTGTGTGTGACACTGTCCCACTTGACAATCAGAGAAGGCAACCCAAAGGTCATTTGAGCAAGCACGTATAAAAACTGTATTTAATGACTTCTGGCTGTGTGAACATGTGAATAAATGTGCTCTGGTGTTGTCAGCTTTCTAACATGTTTCTAACATGCTAGATTAGAGTGGGGTGGCTGTGGCTCAGGAGGTAGAGCAGGTTGTCTACTAATTGGAAGGTTAGTGGTTCACAATCCTGGCTACCCCAGTCTGCATGCCGAAGTGTCCTTGGGCAAGATACTGAACCCCAAGTTGCCCCCGATGTGCTCATCGGATTTTGAATGTGTGAGTGAATGTTAGAAAAGCACTTGGGTGCAGAAAAAAGTGCTTGTATAAATGTGTGTGTGATTGGGTGAATGAGACATGAGGTATACAGCGCTTACATAGAGTAAAAAAGCACTATATAAGTACCAGCCCATTTAAAAAGGTCTATTTTAACCGAAAGCATGATCTTTTACTAACCCTAACTCAATATTTTGTGCCTGAAAACGAACAAACAGTGAGTGAAAATGAAAGCAAGCAAGCAGTGTGTTAAAGAGAAACATAAAAAATTGTCCCACACGAGAGTCAAACTTCAGTCTTCTGGTCAAACATCAGGTATGTTGGAGCCTCTTAAAATCCCTTTTTCTCCCAACACAAACTTTAAAGTGTAAATACACCTATATGTGTTCTTAAACTGTAGGAACAAGAGACTAATCGGGCTGTTTAGTTTGACTTGTTGTTGTTCCATTTATATATAAGTACTAATAACTTCACATTGGACTTTTGTAGCTAAACCCCTGCTTAAGTAGGAATTGTTCATTTATTAATGTTCATATGCAGACTTCCAAAAATAAGGTATAAATAAATAGTATTTGCTGTCAGACTGACACATTGCAAACAGTGATTCCTCAAACAGTTTGTGTACAGTTTATAGACACAGATAAGCAGCAGGCCACAAGGGATTGAAGACTAAACAAAAACATGAAACTGTGGATTACAACCAGCTTCAGTTCAGACGAGTGCGACTGGATCGCTTTGTTTTTTTTCCCAGGGGACAGAATCCCTTCACCGACTGGAGCGGAGCACTTCTGGTAAACACAATCAAAGCTTTCCAACAACCGGTCCCAGATCTGAGAAACAGACAACCAGTGAACCACAAACCATCAATCACAGCTAATCCAACACTAAACCTGTCTTTGCTGCTGTTTGAAGTCAGTTACCATCACTCATGGTGCACTGTTAGCACAGAGCCGCGCTAATAATTTTACATTTACAACGGGGAAAGGAGCACATGGGTAGCAGCAAGCTGATATGGAGACTTATTACAGCCTAATTACATAAATAATCACATTATAATGTGACATTCAAGAAGAACATTAAAATAAAAGTGGTTAATCATTAGCAAACTAAAGATAAAATGTAACTGAGCCATTATTAGAGAGATAAATTTCAGGATGCTTCCTGCTTCTAAACATGCTCCTCCACCTCACTAATCATTCCAACGCAGACCATTTTTGAGGATTAGATGGCAATCATCTCCTCGATTGAGAGCAGGCATTAAATGAGGAAATTGTCCGGCCTCATGAGCAGCGGGGTGATGATATTTTACACTGAACGAGCAGGTGTTGCCGGGACCTGCTTCAGCACTTCTGTAAGGTAATACAATATACTTTCATACTCTAACTTTCAGAAATATAGTCCATGATGTAAAAGTTGTGGACCGGTGTTTAGCAACCACACCACTGGTATCCTGGCAACAGGTTGACAAGTGTGATTGGTCTGCCCCTCAACCTATTAAAAAGCATGTATGGTAGAACATAATGATGCTTCCACCCGTCCACATGTAATCTAAGTGAGGGGTTAGAGTGTCCTTTGTCACCGGATACGCTTCAAAAATAAAACACGCTGTCGACGTACTGGGACGCTTGAATGAAAGTGGATATTTCAGAGGCATTTCTTAGAGTCTCTGATGAGTGGATGGATATAGTTCATCTGTAACATACCAAAGCCATCAAACAATTACACGTTTAACATGCTGTGCATCGCATTCGTTACAATGTCATAAAAACTCCCCGTACACCACAAAACTGGGACGTCTTTTTTAGCTGAATTCTCATTTTCTCATTTTTGTGGAAAGAAAAACAAATCATGTATTCAGATAATTAAGGAGAGAACATAAGGTTCAGACCTGTTTCTATCGGTGCTGACTTCACTGTGAAATTCCTCCCATGAGTCACAGGCAGTAAAATGCCACGGCCCTCGCTGCTCAACAATGACCTTGATTTTTTATTAGTTTTTCATTCTTCTTTTGCTGACATGAGGTCAGCCTGAGTGAAGAACCGTGTAATCCTCTTTGCTAATTGATAGGCTTACAGAATTTACACTGCTATGACCACATATGAAAGCTGATCCCGGACAGCAGGAGGTAGTGGGAAGGGAATGTTTGCAGTGTCAGGTAGACCAGGTTCCAGCGAGATAACGTCACACGTCAGTCTCTGGTAGTGAGAAGGTTTGCGATTGTACATCTGTTAAGGTGTCATGGCATGGTTGTGCGAGCTTGTGTGAAACAGACATGGCGAGCACAGCTCCGCTCTTCTCTTCTTACTCTTGCTATAGCCGTACATGATGTATCTATCTGCTGCCAAATCATGCCAGGGCTGCAAAAAGCCTTCGCAGCAGATAACGTAGTGCAGAGTGTTCAGGATACAGATGCTGATCAAGGAGAACAGATCTGAACATCTGATCAAGTTCATAAGTGGCATTTGTTAAGCGGCGGTGTCAGTGTCGACCTCCAGCTTCACATCACATAGGTGGAGTCTGAGTCACTTGGCTGGCGCTCTGACACCTGGCTCTGCACTCACACAGAGTTCAAATATCTACAGAAAGTCATTAACCCTTTTTGTTCACAAACACTTGCAACCTCAAATCAAACTTCTGATAAAGAAACTAAATCCAAAGATATCACAGCTCTCAGGTTAACGGTGAGGCTCTAAGGATGGCAGTCACTCTGATATGTCTAACTGCTGGACGGATATGCACAAAATATGGCACAGACAATTCTAATGACTTTGGCGATTCTCTGGCTCTCCCTCAATCACCAATTTGTGGTTTTGAACCACAGACTGTATAAAACTTTGACGTAGCCGCCAAAGCAACCAAAACAGTTTTTGTACCACGCTGTTATTGTGTTATTTTCATGGCTGAAGTTGGGCATTTTAACATGGGAGTCACTTTTGGAGCCAGCCTCGTGTGGCCATTAGAGGAACTGCAAGGTTGCTGCTTGTTTTGAAACAATGTGTCATAGTTTGGGATTTTTTTGTATTCATATTTTAAGTTTTTTCCTGTTTTATTCTGTAATCCTTTCTAAGTTGTTTTTGCTTGACTACAGTTGCTGTGCAACTGCAAGCTACTTTGCAACCCACCTCCACTCCAGCATATCTATTATTACTGATTCTTGCTCTGTTCTTTTCGGTGGATCTTGTTGCTGCTCTCCCCACCTTCAGCTTACCACGTGCGCACATGGAAAGGCAGGGAGGGAGCCGAGCCCTTCAGGCGAACTGCAGAGAAGACTACCGGTCAGTGGTGTTTGGAGTTAATTCCAACCCTGCTACAACAACACAAGTTATTAGTGTAACTGTGTTTAACTGACCAGTGCTGAATCTGGCCCTGAGGTTTTCTGGGGGTCTTCACACCTAACTACCCTGGAAATGGTCTGGTCTTGAGGTGCGGGCTACCTAAAATAATCTGAGGTGAAAAAGGTGAAAAATGTTGCTTCATTTATAAATGCTTAGTTATGTACAATATTTGCTTAATAATGCATTATCTGAAAAAAATGTTTAATACCATTCATATTATTTCCGAAAGGTTTGATCAAACGTATTTGTTATCTACTTAAGCTTTTTGAACTTGCACAACATACAACCTTACTCACTGCATCAAAATGTACCAGAGGACACACTAAATTCTGAGTCACTGAAGTGACTGAGTAAATGAAGCTGTTGTGTAATGTTGACAGCTCCCACAGAAGATGGTAGTTGCATTTACTGGTCCCATTCCACTGTGTGTGGGTTTTAAACAGTTAAAAAAAATAGTTTTTTTTAGATGCTTTCCACTTCCCACTGATAACTGAGAAGTAGCCAGGAGGCCCCGATCTTTTAAGAGTGTGGAGTAACATGATACACTGAAAATACAGGAATGACCCACTTGATTCCTGCAAAGTACCGCTATTAAACTGCAAAGAGCAGAACAAAAACATCATTATCAGTTTTCTATTATTAATCCTTAAATACAGCAGAACATACAACCTGAGTGAAACTCAACAAAAATTATTCAGATTTACAACTGCAAATCAGTCAGTTACACCAGAAATGTAAAAAAAAAACAAAAAACACAACAACAGCAAAAAGCAACTTTATGCTTGCTTTTTGCAGCAAAACACCTGGAAAATCTCTCATTGCCAACAGTGACACAAAGCTACAATTAGTGTGACCAATCAGGGTGTAGGAGGTTAAGGAGGAGCACTAATTGTGTTGCAGTGTCCTCATGAAATACACTGTAGCTGCCTTCTCTGTTTGTTTTTGGTTTGTAATACAAGAAGTCAGTATTAACCAAGCAGGAAAATAACAGGTCTGAAAAACAAATCTGTTCTTAAGACCACAGAAGGCTGGCTGAGGAGGTTGCAGGACAGGTTTGTTGAGCCTCAGGGGCCTGCAGATCCCATTTGGCTTTTGCACTCAGCCTCTCTCCTCACTCAGCTCCTAAAACACAGACGGTTACGGCTACATAAAGCACATAAACTTTGTGAAATATGTGCAATCCCAACAGATGCCTAAAAGATCTCAGAGCCCCGTCATTCTCACCTAGCAAGAGAGAAAAACTGAACATGATGACAAATCTCTGAACTTTCACTCGTAAAGCAAACACATCAAGCTGAAGGTAAGTTGAAACAAATGCGCGTCCAGTGCTGTTTTGGGTGCTACATGATATGCATTTTTGTGTTTAAACATCCATTATTCCCCTGGTTTTTGTTTAGGAGAAGGAAAAGAAAAAGTGGAAGAGTGGAAAATGTGATGAATATGTCATCAGTCAGCTTTTCCATGTAATCTTCAGACGCCAGATTGCTCCTTTTCAGCCCCACCCTATCTCGACATGGCCAAGTGACTGCCCTCAGTTGCACCCCCCCTCACACACACACACATACTTTAACACCCTCAGGTGTCCTGTGCTGATACACTATAAAAACACCAAAGTTTCATTCTGGAGCACTCCTTGGCTTCTTGAAAGCAGGAAAACCGGCAATTACTCTGTATTTATTTAATAATTTCCACTGCAAAAATTCAAGTCATGCTACATAACCTTTTCTTTTAATATCAACTGAAATACACGTTTGTCACTGCAAACTTTAAATTGTTAAATTACCATCTTTAGAACTTACAATCATGAGTTCAGCTAACTAACTGTCCAAAGGATCATTTTCTTAAGTGTAAAGCTGCAACAACTGGATGATTAATCAATTACTCAACGGACAGAAAGGTCAAAATTTTAATGCCTCCAGCTTTTCAAATGTGAGGCTCACACATGCTTTAGACATTTGTATTTCACTATCTTCTTATACTACTTTTATACTTGATAAATAAGATTTAAAAAAACTGATGGATAAATAGAACCATTAGATCATCACTTCAAATCAAGTTATTGAATCACATTAAGCTCTTCGCGAAGAACAGAGTATACCAAGATCAGACTGCCAAACTTTGGTGACACTTATTTTGGCTCTGATTACAGTTCAACTCTACCTTACTGTAATGGTAATACTCAAATCAAATAAATTAAAATAATCAAAAAGGTCCACAAACAGATTTTATTGGTTAACAAACCCAAATTAAAAGTGCAGTCAAAACATACGCTCTTTCATCCTATTTGTAAGGCAGGTGGGCCTCTATTTTCATTTATATACAGTCGATTTATAGAGTTTTATTGATATGTGATGACATATAAGTAACCTACTGCCTGAGAGTCAGCACTGTCCAATACAAACATGAAAGTACTTACCTTCAGACAAACTGGCAGCAAAAATAATGAATTTCAAGTTACTGTCGCAGGACAAATAACCAGGGAAGAAGTTTGCCTTTTATGTGTTAATGTTGAAAAAGGGTGGATGTTAACCTACACGATGATTTTCCTCTAAACCTGACCAAGTAGTTTTAGTGCCTAAATCTACCCACATTATGTAATTTCTAATTTCATGTCGAAACCTAACCAACAGTAACACAAAAGAGTCAAAAACAAAAGTTCAATAAAGTGCAAAAAAGTGGACCCTGTCAGGACTTAAATGTTTGTCTTGTGGTCGAAAGTCACAGACTGTTTCATCCGCCTGCTCGCCTGCCTCCTAACATGTACTTTTGTAGGTTTTTGTTAATGATCAAGGTGGAAATCAACTCTAAAGGGGTACCACTGCACCTCAGAAAATCACCCCGTATGTTAAAATATGCCTAGAAGATATTTCTGACCATCACTCTAACATTATTCTATCTCATTATATACAGCACCTACAACTTCCTCTGAAAAAGTTCACTGAAATAAAAGTTGAATAAAAGAAACTCAAAGCCTAAACATAAAAAAATAAATCAATCCACCAAAGCTTTGCTGAACTTTCCTGGCTCTGCCTGTTTTTACAGTGCAGTGGACGATGGGAAAGAGATTAACGGTTGGGTGAACTCAGACACATAGTTCAAGTGCCAAACTTACTGTAAGGTGACTCTATGAAGGCAATACTACACACACACATATGGATGGACACACACACACGTGGACGGACACACACACCCCGCACACACACGGAGGATTCATCACACCTTCTGTCAGTATTACTCACACGGAGTCATCACACAAAGAAAAGGAGCTTATCTTTCATCATGCGAGGTCTTTCAAAACACCACACCATCCCACTTATCAAAACAATTTCAAAAGCGGTTGAACAGATTTCAGCAATGCCAGGAAGTACTAAAATGTAGCTTAGGTCATTTCTGGTGTTGATTCAAATCACGTCGAAGTGACCGATGAGTGTCTGTGGCTGTCCATGCACGCCATCGGGCGGCTGTGGCTCAGGAGGTGGGCGGCTGTGGCTCAGGAGGTAGAGCGAGTCGTCTACCAATCGGAAGGTCAGTGGTTCGATTCCTGGCTCCCCTAGTCTGCATGCCGAAGTATCCTTGGGCAAGATACTGAACCCCACGTTGCCCCCGATGCATTCATCGGAGTGTGAGTGTGTGTGAATGTTAGTAAGCACTTAAGTGTAGATAAAAGTGCTGTATGAATGTATGTGTGACTGGGTGAATGTGGCCTGTAGTGTAAAGCGCTTTGAGTACACAGAAACTGAGTAGAAAAGCGCTATATAAGTACCAGTCCATTTACCATTTACCATTTGCCATCAGAGCTGTATACACCTCCATACAACAGGAAATGCCAGCAGTGGTACCTTTTGCCTCATGGCAGAACACTGCTGGAATGTAAACTCTGTCCACATGCTGACATTACTGCCATCAGCCTGTCTGCAGTGCTGAAAAATAACTCTGTGCCTGTGCCTGGGTGCACTTTCTTTTAATTCTACAACAACTCATAAAGGGAAATAATACACTTTTAACTCCACTGCATTAACCTTCAAGTGATCGAGCGTGGTCATTTATGAAGCAAGCTGTACACCTCTATGTGGCATCGTGATCATTTTAATCGTGAAAATGTTTCCCACAACTTTTCATACTTTTTTTTTTCTTTTTACAGGAATTCTCCCATTAGTGTGGCACATTAACATTACAGGCTGATTTTATTGTCATTTGTAATTTTACTGGCGATTATTCCATAACAAGACATCTCATTTTGACAGTAACAATCTTCAGATATTTCAACAACAACAAGACTTTAATGTTTCTGCACAAAATCTTTAAAGTCTTCCACATCTCCAAACCAGAAGCATAGAAGTAACAAAGGATAAAAAACAGCCTGACTATGATGACTTCAAAATAATTTGCTTCTGATCAAAGTATTAGGGACTCACAAGTTCATCTGTATTTTGGTGAAAATGATGCCAGCATACTGTAATACTTAACAACTCAAAGATACGTTAAGTTTTAAAATGCATTTTGTTTCTTAAAAGAAAATGTGTTTTGTAAGAAGTAACAGATGAGGACAGTCCAAACAAAAGTAATTTTGTCTGTATAATGTTTTTTTTTGCAAGAAATGACTGAAAACTATCATTAATCAGAACATTTTAGAATATCTGTCCTAGCTAAAGGAAACGGTATATGGCTGATAAACACAAATGGGGCCATTAAAAAAAGTATTACTGCTAAAATATGTTACACAGTGCAGGACAAGCTGTCCAAACACACTGACTGAAAATCCCAGCTGTGCACAAAAAACTGTCAAGCAATGACGCAACTGAGAACAACCGGACTTTCCAAGATTTCCAATGTTTGTTATTTTAACGTCACTGTTTGCAAGTATCTCTCAAAACTATGTTTGTTGAACAGTTTGTGATGCATAAACTGCAAATAAAAAACTATTCTGCCTCTCAGCTGGGAGGGGAAGCCCACACTCAACGCAGCCACACAAGCCTCGCGGGACTGTCAGCCAGCGAAATTTGCCCCCTTACTAATGCTGGCAACTTTTCTGTCTTTGGCCTGTGGTGATAACGCTGTGTGGATTCTGACTGACGGTTTCTTGTACACCTGGTGAAGCTTTTACTAGAAGTTTAATCATCTAGGAACGTGCTACATGTGAGTATTTATCTATTTACATCGTTACTAAACCACAATAATTTAAAAAAATGGACACAGTTAAAGTTCAAAAATCATTACAAATACACAAAGAGAGATAAATCTACAACTTTTAAAAATTTTAGGAAACATAAAAAACTAAAAAATAAAGGTTTTGGGCTTTAGCCTGGTTTTCGCGTCCTACATCACATATAATGAGGTCATAAATGACACCACTCAGTAATTTAATTGCTAAAACAGCTTGGTCAGTTGGAAGATTAGAGCATTGGCAAATGTAGTACTTTGTGCATAATGAGTACTTCTGTGTGGTTAATGTGAAGCTGTTATGAATTTTGGGGGTCCTGGGGGGCTGCAGAAGCAAGCTGTGAATACAATGCCTTCTGATGCATTAAAAAGGAGCTATGCTCATTTTATTCTCTGTCATACACATATCATGAAGTAATCCCCATGAGCCAAAACATGATGCTTCAGGTTGTCAAGTTTCCAACTTTTTTATCTGCTAACTGCCAACAAAGTTCAGGCAATACAGCTCACAAGCACCGGGTCCTGCCCCTCAGCAGGCTTTCGCAAGACAGCCAATCAGAGGAAAGTGGGCTTTTAGGGAGGGGCGCTTTAAAGGGACAGGAGCTAAAATTGACTGTGTCAGACAGGAGATAAATTCAGGGCCAATATAAAAAAAAAAAAAGGATTATTTTTAAATGTGAATCATCAGTCCCATCATAAAACTACAGATGTTGAAATGTGGATGAGGTCCACTATATGAAAGCCAAGTACAGCACCACCACTCAGCCTTGCTGCTGAAGTGTTCCCTCATCATATACAAATGAGAAAAACATCTCTTGATGGGCTGGTTCTCAGTTCTGGTTCTTCTCTGGAACTGCAGAACCAGCCCACGTTTCCATCAATTTGGAGGAGAACCACTGTGGAAGCGTGGGTATGTTTCAGTTCCTGTGAAGTGGATTACACAACGAATTCAGCCCGGTAAGGTAGATAAACCGTCAGGAGGAAAAATGCTCCGCTTAAAGGGAAGTGTGCAGGAAGGAATGAGTACAACAGTTTATCACTTCCCTGGAACTAGACAAGCAAGATTACTCATCAGTCAGTGCACCTTTCTGAAGAAACTCCATCTTTTCACTAACCCATCCCACTCCCTAAGAAGCTTGTAGAGGAGTTTACATACAAGTTACACAAATACTGTTTTAACTAATATCACAAATTTATATCTGCAAATAATCTTCATAATACTGACTGCACATCTTGTAAACTCATCAAATCACATTTATTCACAATTCAAATACATATTAATAGTATGGATTTTGCAAAAGTATGAGTTCAGTGAGAACCACCACAGTCAAACCAGGTTTTCCATCTGCAGAAATTTATATTTGACAGTTTGTATCTGTTCTGGGATCAGCAGCAGGATCCCAGCACAGAACAGAGAAGCCATCAGTGACCACATATATGACATTTAATAAGTCACACAGAGCCTGAAATGTATTTTAGATATTAATGTCACAAAATCTTTTACAGCTCAACCAATGGAGAGAGATACTGATCACAAAACCTGTTTCCCTGTGATTTAACAACAAGCCATAAAGCACTAAAGTGCAGCCTCCACTCTCTCTGAGTGACTCAAAGAAACTGATGCATGCTTTTTTTTTGTTTTTATCTAGCAGGCTCGACTGCTGTAATGCTCTGCTGTCTGGTCTAATTAAAAATGTTTTAATGCTCTACAGTTGATTCAGAGCTCTGCTGACAGAAGGAGAAAACACATTACACCTGTTTTAAAGTCCCCGCACTGGCTGCCTGACAGCGTATGAACCAGTACAGCCCCTCAGGGCCTTTGACAGGAATCTGCTGGTTGTTCAAACTGCAGGGCAAAAGTGTTTGTGGAGGCAGTTTTTACCTTTTATACCCCAAACAGACAGCTGGAGGACCTGAGAGCAGCTGGAAGTGTTGAAATCTTTAAACAGAAACTTAAAACCTCCATTTTATGATGTTTTGGTTTTTTAATGTTTTATTTTAATGTATGCAACATTATTTAATTTTTATTTTATTTATTTTTACTGTTCTATTATTCAATTTACTTTCTAATTCTTCTTTATTTTTTGTGATGTACTCTTCTTGTAGTGGCTGGGAATCACATCAGAACCAACCTTAGCTTACAAACTACTTCAAGAGCTTTACAAAATGGTTCATATTTCACTTCAAATTCTGAGCTGCTGAGCTGGAAACTTCATATTGAGTACCAAAGTAAACCAGCTCTGCTTCATTTTAAGTTAAAATCACTTTATATGACCTTAGTTTAGCAAGTTTTATAACTAATAAACATGAACTATGAATGACCTAGATTTTTATTTTTTTTTAGCATTTGTACGAAATATTTTCATAATTTTTGTAAAGAGACAGAGATCCCAGTTTTCTCATTTCTGTGCCCGATCCACTTCACAGCCTGGAACAGCAACCGTGAGCATGAACCTGACTGGAAGTCATTAATCAGAGTCTAAGCACAACATGTCTGAATTAATAATCACAACTCTATGAAACTAAGAAATGTTCCATACTTAGAAAAATGAAGTATGAATTATTAAATGAAGCATGGACAACTACAGTCCTCAGTATACGTCCTCAGTGCAAAACTATTAAGTTAAATGTTTTTAATTTAAATGAAGTAAGGATACTGTTGCATTTACAGTTGTATAAACCTGCTAACTGTGCTTTGGCCCTGGCAGTACATCGGGTGCTGTACACATGCAGCTCTGCACTCATGACAGGAGAGGACAGCGACAGAGAGAGACACCAGAGTAATGTGAATATATACCAGCAGGAGAGGACCAAATCACACTTGTTCACATACACCTTCATTAGTGGACATCAGTGGCGCCAGAAGCGTGATCCTGTATGAACTGTGTGTACATTTTCTTTTTTTCCACGTGATGTTTGGCTGCATCCTCTCACTAACACTGTGATGCAAACACATACAAGTCATTGTGCGGTCAACATTTCTGATGCTTAATCACCACTTTGGCAATGTTGGCCTTCAGGCATTATGTGTGCTAGAGAGGAAATGAGTAGTTTAGAAATAAGCAGACCAAAGCTACTGTTCATTTTTTAGAAAACGATCACACTAACCTGAGCAGATTCTGCTGACAGTCTGTAAGTTAGTGCTGCGAGCATCGTGATGTGGAACTTGAACCATAGACGCTGCTGTTAGTGACATCTGCCCACATCTACTGCCAGTGCTGAGCGCTCCTTCAGCTGCTTATGATGCTTGAATACATTACTGTGACGGCAGGGCAAAAGGCTAGGAAGACTAGCACTGATGAATATCTATCATGATACTGGAATTGATGCTGAGGCTCGATTTTGACAACAGGGAGACACATAATGAACTTCAGATTTGTTTTTATAATGCTGCTGCTGCTAAATCGTGCTTAACTGCACATTTTTGAGCTATATCCAATATACATGTTATACTATGATGTTATGTCTAACTGGCTGTTATGTCACAGTTTTATGGTTTGGTTGTACCAGTATAATTTCAGAAGAAAGCATGAATCAACCTCTCTCTGTTCACTGTGGGTGAGGTTAACATGCATATTACGAAGTTAGCTGCTGAGTTTGTAATACACTCAGAGGATTCACTGTGGCATTGCTACTTTTACTCAAGATTTGAGCACTTCTTCCACCATGTGGCATCACAGTGCCTCCAGCAGGTTTTGGAACAATGGACAACAAAAATCCCCAGTCTTGAAAATCCCTCACCAGCAGTAATTTCATCCCTAATATCATCCGGTGCGCACCAGGAGCACGTAGCCATACTGAGAGTCTGTCACAGCTCCAGCTGCGATTCTCTTCAAATGAAACACAGGCTACATCTCATCAGTACGTGCCTCCACATCTTATAAATCATGGCCCAGAAGGCTCCGGCCATGTGAGCCGTGACAAACAAATTCTGGTTTGCGCCTTCTATGAGCTTCGTGTTGAGAAAATATTTATTGTGCGTGTAAAGTGCATGCAGGGGGTGGCCAGTTCATGTCTGCTGAAGGTTAGCAACGGCAGACATCTGGTGAAATTGTAGCCCACAGCTGTCGCCAGCCTGACATCTCCTTGCTCTCAAATTTATCTCCCACCACTGGGACATGTGGGTACGACATGCCAGCCATATCGAGGGCATATTTGCAAACTGTGAGGAGGTTGCTGGGGACACAGTGGCTGACCCAAGAAGCCCACAGGCTGGTGTTGCTGCTGCTGCTCCTGCTGCTGGGGTGGAGGTGGGTCAGGGAGGAGGCAGAAAGGCGGTGCACTCACTTAGGGTCAAGCCGTCACATTCTTCTCTCCTGTGCCAGAGGTCAGGCTGGGGGACAGTTAAAGGAGGGCTGTGTTTAACCGGGCTGAGACTGACATCTTAACCTCACTCATAAACTGCTCCACTTGCTGAGGAAACAGGCCCACAGGGCAGAAACGGCCACTCGCTCAGACCAGTGCGGTTAACATTCTTAGAGGATAATAACACTATTTTGACATATAGGTCATGTGAGGTGTGTTTTCACACTGATGCACTGAACAGTTTTGTATTTCTGAGTTTTTTGGGTTTTCTTTGAGCCTGACTGAACAATGGCAAAAAAGTGTCTTAAAAATCCTTAAAACATGCCAGAACTGGAAGAAGTACATAAGTACATAAGCAAAGAAGGAACGGTGAAAAGCTGTACTAAGCTACTAGGCCCACAGCACACAATCAGACCTCCAAATAGCTAAGACTATACAAACTGTAATGCCAAAATAAAACTTTCTATCACGTAGCAACAACTATGCATTCGTGCTGGTGACATACACTGTCTCTATGTACAGTATGTACAGTATGTAGAAGGAAGCAGGTGGTTGTTTCCCCCTGTTGGCAAGCAGGTGAACGTTAAAAGCTAAAATGAATGGAATTCAACATTAATTAAAGCTAACGATAAACTAATGTAAATAATAACTCAGACAACATAAATCAAACACGATGTTTTCCACTGCAGCAATAAAATATTATCATGAGCATCAGATTGCAGACAGCTATGATATGCATGTGTATGAGGACTTTAAAACGAGTGTGTGTGTGTGTGTGTGTGTGTGTGTGTGTGTGTGCGTGCGTACATATCTGAGGCTCGGGACGGTCCCTGTGCAGACTCTGCTCATTCTCCTCCACTGCAGCCTTTCCAGGAGCTTGTCATCAGTGCTTAGTCCCACCACCGCTGACCGTCTGCCCTGCGTCTAATGGGGGCATCCTAAAACAAGAAGCTGGATGACTGACATGGCAACACAGATTTGCTCTCATGTACTGTCTGACATGCAAAATATGGCAGAGAACACAATCATCATCGACCCAGCGAACAGTGTTCGTTTCCCGTTGAACACCAGCCAGTGTGGTGATTTTGATCAGTTTTAAAAGCTGCAAGTACAGACTGGAACTAGAGCTCAATCAGCACACTTTCACTTCACATTTTGTAACATAAATCATATCAGTACACTGTGCTGAGGTTGATTTAAGTAATAACAACAGACTAAACAATCAGCATATACGTTTCAAATTATTCTTTCCATCATCTGGACACAGTTTACACAGGGTCTGTCTGACAAATGCCTCATCAGTTTCTGATTATATGCTTTGCTGACTGACTCATACTATCAACCTTCAGCCCACACTTTTCCACTCACCTTTAAAGCCTAATCACAAATCAGATAACACAGTTTGACTCCTTAGAAAAAAAACCCTTAATGCTGAACAGTCTCAATCTACCCCACCTGATGATATGACAAAAAATATTACTACTTCATCAAAAAAAAAAAAAGTTAAATATCAGCTGTGCTACAAAGAAAACTACATGAGAAGATAGATAATACTCTCACAGTTGATTCCTTAAAAGAGAGAAAAAAGCCAGGAGCCCCTTTAGCTTAGCATAAAGAAAAAGGAAAGTGTTAGCCTTCACTGCTACAATAAACCGAGGTGTTTGTTGTACTGCTTCCAGCCTTTAAAAAATTACAAAGAAAAAAATTCATATATTTTTGGTAAATCAGTTAACTGACAGCACTCTCACGTGTGTTAAAATACAGCTAAAGCCCGGCTTGTTCAAGCTAGCATGAAGACTGGAAACAGCTAGCACGACTTTTTCTAAAAGTAAAAATTACCCACAGCTTCGAAAAGTCTGCAAACATGATGTCCGCTCCTCACCTGCTGCTTCCGGTTGGAGCGTCAGGTGTACCAGAGCAGATCCAGGAGAGCCATTCCACTTCCGGTTAATCCCATTGAACAGAAACTGGCTGCAGTTCAGTCTGAGGAGCAGCGGGGGGCGCTCCAGAGACGGTCCCCAAATTGATGATAATAATAACTTTATTTATTTAGCAATTTTCTTAACTAAGTGCCTCACAAAAAGTAGCTGAAAATAAGTTAAAACATGGAAACATAATTTAAAAAATTAAAGAAAAGCAGAAATTATAAACAGAAACACGACAAATAACAAGAAAACAAGACAGGGATAAAAACAAGATATCAAACATTAGTAAAAGCCTTTTGATAAAAGAATGTTTTAAGGAGCGATTGAAAGGGCAATAAAGAAGGTGCCATTCTGATCCACAGATAGTATGAAAGATGGACGTAGCCAACATGAGCTACAGGTCTCACTGTGAAACCGAGGACACCGCACACTCATTGGTTGACCTCTACACTGGTTTATTGTCCCTTCTGACAAAATGAACACATTTTATTAAGTAAGGCTTGAAACTAGTGACTGAGACCATAAACTCAACAGTGAAGTTCTTAGTGAGGTCAGAGGTCAAGTGAGCAGTAGGTTCAATTTTACATAGATTTTTACACAACTGGAAGACTTTTTGTAACCCCAAGGGTCGGCCCCTGCTGGCCATTAGAAAGAATGCAGGTTCAAAGCACTTCCATGTTGGCTTCACTTGTCAGATGCAGAAGCTACATCCACCTTTTGTACTGTCTGGGGATAGCACCTGTAAAATCCCAGCAGAAACCTAAGAAACATAAACTGTGGTGGTTGAAGATGACGACATATGTTTTTGTTCTACATCTCATGACTGCCCCCTATGAAACTGGACATCCAGTGAGTGGGAAATTTTAGTATTTAAAGTTCTTTGGCTGTACTTAAGAAGCAATATGCACATGAATGGTAGGGGCAGTGCAGGAGTCAAATACTGTACGGTCAGCAGTCATGTAAGCAAGGACAAAATGCAGTGTTTATAAGACACGCTTAGAGATCAAATTTACAACTACCAGCATCTGTGTCATGTGTTACAGTTACTGGACAGTGAAAAAAAAAGTCAAAATAGCTGAGTGCATTTTAAGAGGTAAAATCAAAAACTGCAAAAAATTATATGAGACAAATTTTCCACAAATCAATATGGAGTCTTGAATATTGTCATGTTTATTGTTTACATAATTATGCAAATAACACAAAGGCCAGTATCCAAAAATCTATAGTGCCAGTGCAGGTACGTCTCCTACCTAAATCCACACGAAAACCAAAATGTTAAAATGAGACATTATTGTGTCCAGCCAAGAATTTCTTTGGTATTCAAACTGCAACTTTAGCCAAGTACAGTGTTGTTTTTCCATTTCCATATGCTGAGCAAAAACAGGCCATCTGTTAGCACCAGCAACATATTAAAAGATTTTTCTGATGAACAAAATTTTCAGTACAATGCATGCATGCAGTTGGGTCAATCTATATGAAATTAATAAAAGTTAAAAAAAAAAATCCCCACCTAAACCTTCTGAATCAGCTGGGTTTTTATGTACAATCATTTTAGTATCTTTAATGAAGGCATGCACATTTTTGCCTTCATACTATGAATATTTTTTGAGTTACAGGCTCTTGAAGTCTTGGGGTACATCGTGTGGGTTGAAACTTTAATTTGCAATATTTTTCCAGCATTTCTGAGCCCTCACAGCTTCATATGTACAGGAGAAATTTTCACATTTTTCACAAAATTTCCACATGAAATTTTCAGGGCTGAAAAAACACATTTAAACTCTTTTAAAAAACTGCAACAAAATCAACTTTACACCCCCTCCAAGTGTCACAGTTTAAAATCTGTTTTTGTTCAGCATGAATTTCTCTAGAAATAACTCTGAGCATCAGTATCACAGCATAGTTTCAATAATCTGCACCAAAGCTGCAGCAGTTTAATGTCTGTGACGTAGAGGAACAGAAACAAGCATTGGTACCCTGATGTTTGATCTGTTTTCTGATAATTCAAAAAGTCCACTTTGGGTAAAGTTTCAAGGACCATACCACCATGTGGGGCAGGTGGCTGCTCAAAACAAGTTATAGCATGTGAAAGGTCTCCTTTTTACCTATATTCTGATATCTGACTCATCTTTGAGCAGTGAGCCGGGTAAATATTAAATATAGCCCAGTGTCAGAACTGTTTCCTAATATAGTCATATTTGAACTCATTGGTGTTTACATGTAATTTGGACACGTCACACAGATCAAACAACGTTAGGTTCTGAAGAAGTTTTTCAAAATCCTTAAAATGTGAGCAAGCAGAAGGGTCTCTTTACTCAGAGGGCCTGTCAATGAAAATGTTCAAAGTCTGAAGGTAAAAATTTTGCGCAGCTTCATTAAATATGATAAAATTATTGTACAAAAATGATTTAGGTGATTCTGAGGGCATCAAGTGGGAAGCACTTGATGACTTTTCTCTGAGAGAAACAAAAAAAAAAAAACCTCAGAATATGAAACTGTTATAAAAATTAGCTTCACTTTGGCTGACTACAACATTATACTGCTGCATGCGAGTCTGTGATTCAGCAGCATTAATCCAAAAGTCCAACTTTTACTAACACAGTTGATAAATAATTTAAATTTCTTTTAAAGATGGTTTCTGCTCTAGATTCAGATTTCTTTTAAATGTTTCAAAGGAAACTGTTCAGTCCACCTCTGAAGGAAGTCACTCAGTAAAGGAAATGGCATGTGAAAGTTTATTCATTACAGTTTAGCAATTATTGCTCATTGTTGGTGTGATTAAAAGTATTTGAGAAGTTTGGCAGCCCTGGGGTTAACAGTATAACACAAGGCTATAACGTACAATAATGCTTAAAAAAATGTTTGAAAAAAAATCACTAAAAGCCATCAGTTTTTCCCTTCTTGAGAGGATTGGATGCACAAAGAATAAACACAAATTTATAGGTAGGAGAGTCAGATGGAGGTTGCACATTTCTTGAATGTCCATCTCAGCTTTTGTTTTCCATAACAGGAATCCAGGGTGTGTTCAGAGCTGTAACATTCTGCATAGTTGGGAGGGTTAGTGGATTTGACAGTTCTCCAAGTGTCCCATGGCCCTGAGTTCAGCGAACACACTCCAGACACAACAGTGACAGCTGGGGGAGGGATAAATAAAAACAGTGTCTCTAGCTCCATTACAAGACAGCGATCCAGACAAACAGCCCAGTAGCCCGTGTGTGCGCGCAGACACATCCACACACTGTGCAGGACATGCGTGAACAAACACATGCGTGCCTTTCCTCACACGTTCACTCCTTCACACTTACTGAATTCACTGCTGCGAGGGCAACAGATGGAAAAACGAGAGAGGCGAGAAGAAGGGGAAGAAAGCGCCACAAAAGATAATAAATGCTGTTGGACTTGGCCCGTTAGCAACGGTCATTCCTCTGACAGGTGTAACATGTTTACCAAACAAACAAGCAGCGCGCATGTCAGAGAAATGAAAATGGTGACTTGAGGTTGCATGACCTGTGAAAAGAAGCCTGGTATCCAAGCTGGCATATCTATGAGGGCTTTGAAGGTATTTCAGAGAGATGAGAAGACTGCGTGCCACACCAGGATTGCAAGAGTGTCTCGCAGAATTTGTATTATGTTACTGGCCCCAAGCATCCCAGGCAGCTCCAGGGCCATCCGGGGTCACAGGCACTGATGGGCAGTTTTTAAGCTTCTCACTTTGAGGACCACATTCCACTTCAGGGCAGAGGGAAAATCGTCTCGCATCACAATCAAGCAAAATAACCACTTGGACCTGTCGAGCCAGACATGGGACTTCCGCTGTGGACTACAGTGACCTTGACCTCCAACAAAACCACTTATACACAACCACCTCTCCAACAGGGATCATGATAACTAGCTAGTTTGTTAATCACTGAATTAAGTGTGTTTCCATACTCTTCATGCATCTTTATTTTCCAGAATAAGTCTAAAATATCAACCAGAGAGTGAGGGACTTTAAGATTTTTTCATAGACCTCATCACTTTTTGGACCTGCCAAAGCTGTGCAGGCTGTCAGGAGTGTGTACTTGGTGTCAGACCATAGCTGCAAAACTGCCAGTTGATTAGTTTGATGTTTTACTGGTGGAAAATAATTGGAGTGAAGCACAAGTCATATTATCTAGCCCCAGGCACAGGCTTACCTTTCCAGAAAGGAATGCAATCATTAGCTTTGAAAGTCATTTATCTTGTGAATCCATGTGCGTCACTTTGACAATGTAATGATGTATGCTTACTGCACTGCACTGTGAGTGGAGAGAAAATTATGAAGAAAAATAGTTTAATCACCAACAATCTGAAGCAAAACCTTTCGTCTAATGTAAAACATTGTGTATAGTATTCACTGTAGTTCAAGTATAATACAATGTACATCAGCTAAGTTAGCTGGAGGTTCAACTCCCACCACACTGCGAAAACTCAAATGTTTTTTAAACCCTAAAACCACACTGATTAATATTTGATGATATGAAAAGTGTTGCTGGAACTTACTCCACTGCTTTATGAGCAGAAAGAAAAGTGTGAAGAAAAATAATTTAATCACTAACATGTCTTACATGAGATGGTCTCTTAATGTCGTGAAGAACCTTTCTGAGTAAAAACTGGACAAATATTCAGTAGGTAGAGTTAGTCATACAGTATAACGCATTTATCAGCCAGACACATTACACTGTAAGAATCTATCCCATAATGTAGAGAAATTAATAATACAATTATAACTTTCAAGTCAAATGATTTTCTAATGTTAGTGGAAACTGCTTTGTGTTGCTAATGAATCATCACAGTTGTTCCCTTTAGTAAAAATGAAAGCTAAAAGATAAAGATCGGTTCTTTTCATACAAACACTGATGATTTCATAGTAGCATCTACATTTACTCTAAAAGATGTATGAATGCATGCTAAGAACTGACACTCATTCAAACAGTAAGTTATAACATCAAAATTACGTTAACTGTAAAGTTGTATTTTCACTACGTCAAACACAGCGTTGATCCTGTATGGCCAGCAGCAACAACCGTTCAAGGCAGCCTGGAGTAACTTAATATTTTGTGATACAATCAGAGTTAATAAGTGAATTTAATTTGCATTTTTGATCAAATCTTGACTCTTCAGTGATGGTCTTGAGGTTATTGTAGCAGCAGTGTTAAAGGAACAGTGGTTGAAAGTCAATAAAAAAGGACTGACTACTCTTCTGCATAACAGTATGCAGCCTTAACAATTTTAGTTTGTGCAATGCCTCCTGAATTACAGCTGAATTTTTAACTAACGTTTCTGTGTCCAGAAGGAAAGAAGAGTTTACATACCTTGTAAGGCCTTTTCAAGACTTCTCAAGACCTGCAGATACCCTGTTAAATTTTTATGAGACAGTGGGGTCCATGCAAAAGACAAACCCTCTGATACAGAAGCAAAGAAACTGTCCTCACTTTGTGTTTCTTTGTGGTTTATTTGAATCTGTTTTTTTTTCTTTCTGTTGGTTTTGTATCTTGTCTTTTTTATGCACTTTGTGGTAGTTTTGTATTGATTTGTGGTCCTTTTCAGTCCTGTCTCAGTAGTGTGTATGTACAAATCTTGAGAGCAAATAAAAGCCTTATTTCAGTTGTTGTACCTTGAGGGCTGAACATAATTATCCCTAATGCAAAAAAGGATAATCTAAGGACAAAGGTGGATCACACAGCAACACACCCTCCCTTCTCCCGCACGCACATCTGCATACACATGGGCCCATATTTATCCTATATACTGGCTTTAAGAGCAAGTCACTTCACATCTACACATCAGCCAAGCAAGGCGATGACCTTAACTTTTATAAATACAAAGACTGAGAGCAAAGAAAAGGGGAATTTGAAGCTCCATTCAAACATAACATCTAAACTACAGCAGCAAACAACATGATCACAAGCATGAAACTGGGAAGTGATTATTTCAAATGATTTGTGACATGAGCTGTTTTACCTGTAGCTAAGACAAAGTCATGACATTTTAAGAATGAAAAGATTACAGGTGCCAATGTAATCCATGGAAACAAAACAAAATAAAGACGCTCATTTGAATGTTCTTCACTTTCCACTTTGACTGGCCAGATGACTCAAATGTAAAACTCTCGAGGGGCTGAGGAGCTCCTCTGGCAGTTAATCCTGTTTTCTGAACGTCTTTTACAACTTAAAGAGCAGAAATCTGGACGAGGCGCTTTGCTCCAGGCTAGAGGAGTGCTTGATCCAGGATAAGAGACACATCTTCATTCTGGGAGGAAACATGTTAACCCCTTCAAACCCTAAGGTAATGATACATGATACTAAACTTCACTTCGCTTGTGAAATTACAGCAGTGAGTATTCCTCAGACACTTTCTACTTAACCTTGTTTCCTGATGAGAATGCCTTAAGAGAGACTAAATACTGCTGGGTTATGCTGTCTGTATTGGCTCAGATTTGTCCCTAAGTAACAACTGTGACCATCTAAAGTGATAAGCCTTGCAGTTTTCATGGAGTCAAACCATTTAATATATTTATTAATGACCTTTCTATATGGTATCTATATGGTGTCATTGTTATTGTGAAGGTTTGTCATTTCTTTCATGATTTAAAGTGCCCACATATGCATGAGGAATTCAAAGGGGTTAGATAGTCATACTCACAGGCGCCGAGCGGAGGTATGCCGAGCACCCACGCGTGCTGGCATACCTCCAGGTTACATTTACAATGATTTGATATGAGAACTTCATGGGTAGTGCTAGATTGGATCAATTTAAGGAACTACGTGTCTATGATTGGTTATTTCCCTGTCAGTCCCCTGCTCTGAATTCTAACCACCAATCAGAGCTTTACTTAGTTTGGCGCCTATGCTCCTGACACAGCATTCACTGCTTGCACATTAGCCTTGAAGAGAGGGACTTAATGTTAATAAAATGGACAAATTTGTGGTTAGAAAACCAAAATCCTCGATTGATGCCTCGATATCCACCAGTTCCAGTTCCACCAGTGCCTCAGATGCCCATTCCGGTAACAACAACAACAGAGACAACAGCAGCGAGGAAGGATAAAAGGAGGGAAGGACTTTTCAGGCTAGCTGGAAAATGAAATTTCCCTGGATATCCTATGACTCCACAAAAAAAAAAACCAAAGTGTTTTGTGAGGTTTGTCCTACAGCTAAAAATATGAGTGCCCCACTTCCATCATCAACACACGATCAAGAGTCTGTGAAAGCTTTTGTTAAAGATGGCTTTTCAAGCTGGGCTAAAGCACTTGAACGATTCAAATCACACGAAAAGTCTAATCTGCACCACACTGCTGCTAGCATTGTTGCAGCTACTAATGCAGGTGTTAAAATTGCTGCTTCTATGTCCGTCGGTAAACAAAAGCAGATGCTGGATGCTAGAATCGCTTTGTTGGCTAGTCTATCCTCTCTTCAGTGTCTTTTGTGTCATGGCAAAACAGATGCAGAGTCCAACTTGATCCAGTTGCTACACTTGCGTGTTAAAGATATACCAGAGTTGCAGTCATGGCTGGTTCGTAAGGAGAGCAAATGGGTATCTCAACAAAATGATCGAAATTATGGCCCATGATGTGCTGAGAATGCTAACTGAAGAAGAAATAAAGTCTATGGAGTTTTTCTCTGTGATTATGGATCAGACAGCTGACATTACGGTCAAAGAGCAGGTGTCTATTTGCTTACGTTTTGTGACTGATAAGTTGGAGCCAGAAGAACTTTTCCTTGGATTTTATGAGACATCAAAAAATAATAGCCAATGCACTTTTTCAGCTGTTAAAAGACATTCTGATGAGATTCGCACTGCCAGTCAGCAAATGTAGAGGACAATGCTATGATGGCGCGTCAAATGTGTCCGGCATTCGAACAGGTCTACAGGCTCGCATGCAGGAGCTGGAGCCCAGAGCACAGTATATCAATTGCACTGCACATGTTATGAATTTAGTTGCTCACGATGTTGCTGAAAACATTCCCGCATGTTGAAACTTCATGTCACTTATATGTGATATGATAACGCTCATCAGAAATTCACCAAAGCGACTCACCTGGTTCCATGAATTTCAAGGCAAAGACACTCCCTCTCTCAGACCTCTGTGCTCGATGCGATGGACCTTGACATCAGCAGCGTTACGAGCTATTGCTTCCAACTACAGGACACTGCTGGAATTTCTGGAGGACCTGCCTTCAAATGAAAAAGGTGATGCTGGAGGTAAAGCATATGGTCTTTTTGTGCCATTTGTCCTGTCTCCCTCTGCTCTCCTCTGTTTCCCCTCATCCCCAACCGGTCGCGGCAGATGGCTGCCCCTCCCTGAGCCTGGGTCTGCCGGAGGTTTCTTCCTGTTAAAAGGGAGTTTTTCCTTCCCACTGTTGCCAAGTGCTTGCTCATAGGGGGTCGTCTGACTGTTAGGGTTTTCTGTCTAATATTGTAGGGTCTTTACCCTAAAATATAAAGCGCCTTGAGGCGACTGTTGTTGTGATTTGGTGCTATATAAATAAAACTGAATTGAATTGAATTGAATTTTTTTGCACCTACAGAAATTCTTTTGTCCTTGAAACTTATGCTGAAATTCTTCTCCCACATGGAAACAGTAAATACTGCGCTCCAAAAGAGGCAGTTGCACCTACGGAAAGCTGAGCAAATGGTCGATACGCTCAGAGAAGACATAAAGTGTTTGGGTGAAGGGGGATTCCGTGAATTTTGGGAAAATACTACTGCAGCAGCACATGACCTGAATCTGAAGAGCCCAACTGTGCCAAGACCAAGGAAAGTTCCACGTAGACTGGAAGATGGTGGTGCACCTCCTCCAAGTTTTCAAACACCAGAAGCAATGTACCAACAGCAATACCTTGAGATTATGGATACAGCGTCAACATCCCTGAACTGCAGATTTAGTCCCTCTGCATTTAAATACATGCGAGATGTTGAAGATTTTGTGACTGGAAAGAGTGACTGCAAAAACATCATGCATTTCCATGGGGATGATCTGGATGAAACCAGGTTTGTACTGCATCGTGACATGTGTTTGGACCTAGCAAAACAAAAAGGAATTTGCCTAGCTACTTTTCAAGATGTAGTGGACTTTTTGCAAGACGATCGGGGAGAGCATTTCAGAACTATACTGCCAGAGATCACCAAACTAGTGAAACTTGCCCTGACTGTCCCTGTAACATCCTGCAGTTCAGAAAGATAATTTTCAGGCCTGTGGAGACTTAAAACATATCTACAGTCCACAATGGGGCAAAAAAGACTGAATCATGTGGCTTTAATGAACTGTCACAAGAATGTTTCACAAAATATGAACCTGGATGTAATTGCGGATGAATTCATCAAGCGCACAGCTGCAAGGAGAGACGCTTTCCTTTTGAAGAAATAGACTAATATCAACGGTGAGTAAAAGCAAATCCAATTTTAATAGCTTATTTAGCTGTGTCAGCCCGTGTGTTGACTGATTTTATTTTACAGTGTCAGCCTGTATGCTATCTTTGACTGAGTAATAAGACCTGTAGTATCATCTTGCACCAGGCATGGTGATAACGGATTTGTGTTGTACTGCGTACTTGAAATGACTGGATTGGCATTTTCACTAAATAATCTCTTGGCATTTGTTATTGCTTTCACGTTACGTGGTGTTTCATCAGTTGTACATGTTCGATCATATCTGTTGGCTTGTGAGCATGATTGTAGCTGTCCAGTGGATGTGAGTGTGGGTGGGGCATAAATCGCACACCCACCCGCAGAAACAGAAATCGGCGCCTATGGTCATGCTTTTTGCTGTAACATCTTTGTAATGGGATTACTTTCTAAGGAAGTCAGGCAGAGGCTGTTAGTCTCAACTAAAAGGAAACTGAGATTTTCAGCATTAAGAAATGCCAGGGTTGGCATCCCGCAAAAAGGCTGTGGCTTTCCCCCAAAGGAAACTCACCAGGATTTTATTACAAATATTTTTATTAATTTTTTTTGGGGTTTCATTTACTCAAGCATAAAACTTATCTTTGTTTATTAAATGGCCAGAAATAACAAGAAAATGCTATTACAGACTCACTGCCATAACTATATGCAGACCAATCATGCTTATGTTTGTAGTCACTCCCCAAATGCCCTTTTTGATCCAGTAAAGCCCCTGAATGTAGCTCCTTGTAATCTCAACGTGGCTTTTTTTACATGTTGGGTCTTCATAAGCCAAAATTATGCTTCTCCAAAAATAAATGACGGCTCAGACCTGAGTCAACTTCTTCAGAGAGGCAGGTGCAAAAGAAACACATCTATAGGTGAGAGGTGAGGATAGTAGCTACTGTGCTACGTGTGACACCGCCCACTAGTGGAACACAGCAATTGTCGAGAAGTGTAATTTAGCTTTAGCTGCTGTGCTAATGCAAGCCATACTTTACAATGTGGGATCATTTACATTGGAGGTAAAATGTTGCATGCCTTCATTAATTATATTGAAGTTACTGAAAAAAGAAATCAGCTGATTCTGAGGTGGTGAAGTGGGAGGAGCTGAAGTGAGCTCTCAGCCAATGTTTGCCGTAGTGTTAAACCACACTTGCTGTTTCCACCAGCTAACACAGGTGCCACCAGAAACACTAGAAGTTAATTCTCCTTTAACAGGTAAAGATTGTTGCATGATGAAAAGTGTATTTAACAGATGCAGTGCATTGGAATTCACATTAAGAAAGCTGCACGTCTCACACCACTCAAGAGGGAGAGATCAGAATATGTAAGCTGATGTTTTTATGTCTGTTAGAGGCTGACAAACACATAAAGCCAATCAAGGCAGAGCGCCTGGTAAACACACAAATCAAGGGGAAATTCCAGCACTGTATGCACTGTGAAAATACACTGCCAATGATAAAACTAAGCTGACAAATGTGGCCCCATGCTCCAGT
Source organism: Paratilapia polleni (assembly GCA_015106735.1). Classification (NCBI taxonomy): domain Eukaryota; kingdom Metazoa; phylum Chordata; class Actinopteri; order Cichliformes; family Cichlidae; genus Paratilapia; species Paratilapia polleni. Next base: position 10,604 of record VUQI01032330.1, on the reverse strand, counting down.
GAATCTCTAAGGGGCTGAATGGCATGGGAATGAGCTTTTAGCAGAGACACCGGGGAAGGAAGAAAGGAGTCCCGTTGCAAAAGACTTGAATTACCATATCACTGAGCAGCAAATACAAAGCTCCTTGAGAGCAGTGGGGGATCTGTCATCCAGTGAAGAGCGATGTTGAAATGTGGATATTTCTGAGCGCTCAGACACCACACACTGGTAATAAGCAGTGGGGGTGATCACACAGTTGTTTGAAGCTCACACTGAACATACTGAAAAACACGTGAAACGAAAAAAGATTTTTGGCCAGCAGAATTTGAATGAGCTGTCTGTAAACAAACTTGTAAACAAACATGAATCCAAAGCTTATAAATAAGAGCAAACAGTGTGAGGACCACCAAAATGATCACATTAAATGTTAAAGAGATTAGAAGCCAAAGTTTCCTCGAGCCATGCAGTAGCCCAGTTTGTTTTCGTTCCCGAGGAAAGACATGACGCCCACGTAGGCCTCGATGTGAATCGGCTGGTTAAGGACCAGTACGCCATTGGCTTTCCCAGGAACCGGCTTCATGGTGTGGACTCTCTGTGCTGCATCCTTCAGCTGCTCACGAAACTTGTGGATCTGTGGACCAGAGGGCAGGAGAAATACAGAGAGTGTTCAGACCACTTTGTTTTCTGTACACTTTTTTTGCTTTGTGGTTCATTCCACAAAAAATCAGTAACTTAGGTAATACTATTAGAAAACACTGAATACATATTCATTGCTATGCAGTTATTTTTATCCATGAATCCAGATGACAAATCAACTGGTTAAACTACAGGCATGTCTTAATTCTTTTCCTAAACTGAGATTTTTGTATTTGTCCCTAAAAATCTCAGAAACATGGTGTCTTGATTTCTTTTTCTGATCAATATCACTAAAATTAGAAGCATCCTGTCTCAGAGTGACGCTGAGACTAACTAGTTCATGTATTGCTTCAAGTAGAATGGGAGGCGGAGCCTTCAGCTTTCAGGCCCCTCTCCTGTGGAACCAGCTCCCAGTTTGGATTCAGGAGACAGACACCCTCTCTACTTTAAGATTAGGCTTAAAACTTTCCTTTTTGATAGAGCTTATAGTTAGGGCTGGATCAGGTGACCTCAAACCATGTCTTAGTTATGCTGCAATAGGCTCAGGCTGGTGGGGGCTTCCCATGATGCACTGAGCATTTCCCCTCCACTCCACGTGTTTATATGTCACCACTGCGTGTCATTAAATTGTGTCTTCTCTCTCCTGTAGTTTGTTTATTGTCCTTGTCTCCCTATTCTCTCCTTTTCTCTCTTCTCCTACCACCCCAACTGGTCGTGGCAGATGGCTGCCTCTTCCTGAGCCTGGTTCTGCTGGAGGGCTCTTCCTGCTAAAAGGGAGTTCTTTCTTTCCACTGCTGCTCATAGGGGATCGTCTAATTGTTGGGTTTTTCTCTCAAATATTGTACGGTCCTTACCTTGCAATATAAAACACCTTGAGATGACTTATTGTAAACTGGCTCTTTATAAATGAAATTGAACTGAACTGAATACTTCACTGACACAAATTAAACTAGACTTATTGTAAAAAGGTGGAGCTTGTCTGGAACAGGTTTATTGCTAAGCAAACCTGTTGTGAAGGCTGGGTCTAACTCCTGGCTGTGGCAGTGACTGTACTGATGAGTCCTACCTGAATAAATGGATGTGTAATAGTGTAATATGTGGGTGCAGCAAATTCCCTTTGAAGCTTCTCACCCTGAGGTGAAATAAGCAGAAGAACTGAAGCCTTAACAAGCTGTACCAAACTCTTCTGCATCTCTCACTTTATCGTATTCTCTGAGCTTCTTTCTTAAATGTTTATTTAAACAGGATTTTCTTGAGATTAAACCCGACTGTCTCGAAGCAAACAATAAACAAACAAGACAAGAATAAATTGTAATTTTCTCCCTGTTTCCTTCATCAAGAATGGCTTCTTGACGATTTCTGATGAGGCTTCAGCAAACAGTAGATGAACCAACTGAAGGGCCAGATGCATCTCTCAGGTCCTGTGTCTTTCAGATACTGTTGATCTGCTGTAGACAGTTTTTAGGCCTGCCACTTCTTCTTTTGTCCCCCACTTGTCCAGTTTTTTAAGGACACACTGCACACCATGCTGAGACATGCCAAGTTTTTGGCTAATAACTCTTTGGGAATCAGCTTGTTGGTGCACAAATACTATTTTATGTCAAACTGTGTTATCGTTGGCATTTTTCACAGATTCAACTAAAGAAATGAGAACAAATGATGTGTTTTTGTGACAGGCTGCTGGTAACAAAGTGCCTAAAGATACGATTTAAAATTGGTTCTTTGCTAAGTTGTCTGTTATGTGTGGACACAACACTGGTTCATCCCCTGAGTTAGGAGCCTTTTTTTGAATGATTCATAGGTCAGTGTTAAGTGGTTTAACAAACAAAAAACCATTCCTCTGAAAATGGTCAGGTACAAGGACTGGACTGAAAATGAGTGAAAAAGCAGCCAGTGTCCCTCAGAAAGCCTGGAGAACTATTGCTCAAGACCACTTTAAAAAATTACAAGAAAGTCTGGCTGTTCTTGAAGCAACTTATAAAGAAATGAGGGGTGGCCTGAGACTTTTGCACAGAACTGTACTTCTCCTACAACTTTTCATAGTTTTTTACAGGAACTGGCCCATTGGTATGTGTGTGTTATGGTATAGTTTACAGTAATTCACTGTGTTGGAGTGCTGCAGAGCAGGCTGCGGTGTTTATGGTCACTGTTAGGTTAGGTCATGGGTCGCAATCAGCAATTTGAATTTAATCTGATGTTTAGCTTCACTCGCCAAATTCCACTGTCTTATACTGACTAGGGGTCGGAAAGCATGGTTGGGTCTTAGGGTTCCTCCACCTGCCAAATCCAACTTTAATCCCTGTATAGATCCAGATCTGTGTCAGCTTTGAGTGTCTCATTAGGTGTTGAAAATGATGGATTACACATCAGGTTTTATCTGATGCCTAATTCCAGCAGATCAACAATCTCAGTGTTGACTCATTTGGCCATGCAATGACTCCCACCATAGTGCTGTTTCATTTTTATTCACTCGATGGATCAGTTCATCCAAATTACAAATAAATATGTTGCCCTCACAGAAGGGAGTCATGCAGCTGTTGCACACTTGAGCTGTATTGAGAAATCTGATTCTTCACCCTGTGCCAGCCTTCACAGGAAATGCTCCTATTGGAGAATGTTTACATTTAGATTAAGGTAGATTATGTGGAATTCACGCTACAGTGTTTGTGTCCATCTGCAGACGTGAGTGCTTGAAAAAACTAACAGTGCGTAGCCCAGTGGTGATGACATTATGCATAGGTAGAAAGCGGACTGGTTGAAAAGTGGGCTAGAACAGGAAAGAGAACAATAACGAAGTTCATCACGAAAGGAGAATGAAAAGAGATTGTATGTTATGACTCTGGTGTTCTTGGTGGCAGGAGCGAAACTAAAGGACCAACAACACAAATAAGAGTAGCCTACATCACCGGTTGTTGCACATATTCTTGACACTGCCCCCTGGTGACAGTAAAAAGCCACAACATGTAGACATCGGCCTGCATAGGACCAACGCACAGCCAGTCCAGTCCCTATATTCTAACTACTCCTGGAAATAAATGTTGTGCCTCAAATTAAAATTTCTTTAATCTTCATCACAGCGGGATTGTGGCAAAAATCTCATCGCTCAGAGGGTCTACAAATAAATCTACATCTATGTGCATCATGAGATAAACTGGAAAATGTTTTGTGTGTGTGAGATTTGTTGTGGACCTTTACAGAGATCCATCCATGTTCGATCAACTTACATCACAGAGAGCAGCGAAGGCGTCACTGATGGTTCTCACGGGGTGGTACGTGAACGTCATGAAGGGGAAGTCGGTGGCGAAGGGGTTCCACCTGGAGGTAAACGAGGGCTCTCTCAGCCGGTCCCAGAAGATTCGCACCCCCTCCCCGCTTCTCCTGAAAACACAACAAAACACAAACATGACAAAGCATTCTCCTCTGCCAGTGACATCTGACTCAACCGTGTGACACAACCTTCATCGGATGAGTGATGAGTATAACTCACTGTTTTCAACAAACAAACTCTAGTTTTTTTTCTGCTGGGAGTCATGCTTTCTCTGCCTCAGTGCACAACCAGGGACAGATACTGTAGGTTGTTACTGCTGACAATTATGAAACACTGAGCTGTTTTTCTGGATATAGGGTTTATCCTAGGCAATTAGTGTTAATGTCCCTAAGCACTCCAAATGAGCAGGAATTGCACTCTGGCTGTGTAATAACTGAATTCTGCCAGCACTAAGGGTGTTTTCACTCAGTAATCGGTGGACTAGAACCCTCAATCACACCTCCTCAATTTCTCATTTTACAGGCATGCAGCCAGGGGTTAAAGTGAGAGGGAACGTTCTGGAATGGCGTTCCAGCACCTTCAATTAATGAGTAATTAAATCTGATGGTCAGTTAAATACAAAATAAGGTCAAGTGAGTTAATTTTTCATGTGCTGCAACCTGGCAGTCCTTCCAGCTGACGGCATGGAGATACCTGCTCAACAAGTTAGAAAGTAATATCATCCCACAGTACCGTTTACACCCTCTACACTCTTCCCTCTCATCCCTGCCATGTGTTCATGCATGCAGATGTCAATAAAGTTGTGGTTATGGAAATTCAGCATATGTGACGCAGTACGGGAAAAGCCAGCCAAAGACACAGCCCGAGAATCCTGGCTGCGCAAAGAAACCGCCGAGCAATGACGGCGCATTCAAGAACAACCAGACTTTCCGATATGTCCAGTGTTCATTAACTTAAATTTAGTGTCTGCAAATATCTCTCAAAACTGTGTCTGAAAAATGTTGTTTATTGAACAGTTTCTGATGCATAAACTACAAATAAACAGTGCATTATTCTGCCCCAAATCCTCGTCCACCAGACCTCTTGGCTGTGAGGGGTAATACTCTGCTGAGTACAGCCACACAGGCCCTGGGGGTGCTACCTGGCCAGTCAGAAATTTGCTCCCTTAGTGATGCTGGTGACTTTTTTGTCTTTAGCTTGTGGCAAAAACACTGTGTAGATTGTGACTGATCGACAGTTTCTTGTAAACCTAGTGGAGTTTTTATCAGAAGTTTAATCATTTACAAACGTGCTACAAGTGTGTGTTTATCTATTTGCATCGTTACTAAACCACAAAAATTCAAAGAACAGACACAGTTTGACATCTTCAAGTTAAAAATTCATAGAAATTGAACAAAGATAGATAAATGGAATCTGAAACCCAGAAGTTTTGAAATTTTAGGAAACATAAAAAAGTAAAAAATGAAACAGGAAGGAGCCTACATGGGATAACAACTTTAGAGTTGCAGGTAATCTAAAATGCAGTGTTTCAAACAGTTCAGCAAAAATCAGCAAACACACAAATTGCTTCTGTGCAGTTTGGATCACAATCTGTCTGTGAGCTAAAGGTACACCTGCTGTATTGGCCAGGGAGAAAAAACTTAATGTATGACAACTTGACTCTGAGAGATGGAGAGAGATGTAAAAAAGAGAGGCAGATGAGAGATTATTTTGAAAGGTAAGATCTGCTCAGCAAGTGACATTTGATAAACTGGAAACTTTAAGATTACACCTAATGTCCTAATTCTGGATTTTTTAATCAGACAGTGGATCTGTACATCACGTGCTGCTGAAGTTATCTGGTTATTTCATGTTGGGAAATGATTTGAAAAACAAAATGAAGTACAATCATTTTATGTTATTCAGTTAAAATGCTAGGCGTTGTAGGACAGCTTAGTTAAGAATAAACTGGTCAGTAAGCAGTATTGTGGTACAGTTTACAGTGATGCACTATTTTGGACTGGTGTACAGCTGGTTGTGGCCTTCATGGTCACGCTTCGGTTAGATCAGTGGTTCTCAAACTTTAGGGTGCAGGAAAAAAAGGTGAAAGATATGAAGTAAAACTGAGGTGAATAAATATGATTTTCTTAGGGAATATAAACAAATAACTATTTGCTGATTCTATTGCACCTTTAAGTAAAATTCAAAATGGATCCCTTTTAACTGTTAATGACTAATTAAAAAAATTTCAGCTTCTGAAGTGAAAGTCAGAAAACGTTTGAAAACCGCTGGGCTGGATCAAGGGCAGGAGTCTTCAGTTTAAAATTTATGATGGTGATGCTGTTTTCTACCTGTTGTACAAGCTTTATACTAGCTAGGGGTTAGAATGCCGCCATAATAGCGCATGTGATGCCTGATTGTATATTGTTGAATTCAGTTGTCTAAATCCATAAAGAGCAGTAAACCTCAGATCAGCAGGAGCAGCAGGTCAGCTGAACACAGCCTGTCCACAAAGAAAAATCTACTGGAGCTCATAATGCAAATTCTAATGTGACTTTTCTTCACGTTGCACTGGTATACGAATCTGAGGGTTCCCCCACCTGCCTAATCCCACTTTAAACCCTGCACACAGCCAAAGCCTATTATGCTTATTACAAGCTCTTTATTTTTATTATGAGACTCCATCTGAGTAGCTTTTCATGATTTCAGTTTTTTCTAAAAAATCCTTATTTATTTGAAACCTTAGCTCTGATGTCCTATGTAATACCCACAGAAAGGTATTTTAATAAAACTGAAACCTGTTAAAAAATCTAAAAATAAAACTCTATCTGTTGTCTCGAGCCTTTCTATCAAAAACATGATGAAAATCTCCAAAAGAAAAATATTTAGCCCACAAAATTTACATTTTTGTTCTACAGCTCCATAGAGCCCCTTTCATTCTGGACTATTTAATGAGCCAGAGAGTGGGAGTTCTCCATTATATTAGAGGTTCTTGTGTAGAAGACCATAAAAAGAACTCTGTGACACACAGAGTGAGCTAAAGCTCACAGGGACTGCAAATGGTTATGTGTGTTTTTTTTTTAAATTATTGTCCATAATTAATAAGAATATCCACTGATATAATTTAAAGTGCAACTGATGACAGCCTTTTGGAGAATCTCACAGGTTAGCCCTAAAATCACGTAAAAAGGATTAATGTAATATATCATCTGGATTACACTTACTTCTCCCTACAAAATACATTATTATTATACCATTAGTTTTTTTTCACTCCTTCCTTTTCAAAATAAAACAGGAAATCTTGTGTTTTAGTGGAGCTAAGTTATGTTAGTTTATTATACAGCATTAAAAAGTTATTAAAGTTATTTATTTCAATTAGCAAGTTTAACTGGACAAAAGTAAAGAAGTATTTTGTTTTCATTACATTTTGTGTATTATCTACACCGGTGATTTTTAGTGGATGAACAATCTGCTAAAAACCAAATAAAGCTTTGGGGTGTCGGCTGCACAGCCCAAAAAATCTGACACACTGTACAGTAAACATTATGTATGTGCACAAATAAAACACAAGGCTACCTTCTCATATGAAATTACTACATATTCATGTATCATTTGGTTTCACTTATGTCCCTAAAGGGGACAAGCAGACCTGTTTCCTGCTTCATATTAACAATGTTAGAGTGAAAATGAAAATCTACACTGATCTGTCCCCAGGGTAAATAGTTAATGTGAGGGCAATCTCATGTTTGTCAGGCTCAAAGGTAATCCACAGTGTGCTCATCATATTCTCTTTCTTCTGCTGTTCTTTCTTTAGTCCTTCTAAAGTAAATATTGTAGGTTTTAATGAAAAAGCCCTCAGGTCATATCTTTTTTTCTGCCTAATGAAACCCCAGAAGACTGAGAGCAAACAAACCTCTAAACACTCACAGATCCCATCTTTGAAATGGTGTTAGTGCTGCTCCACATTCTATAAAGATCTCCATAATTCTCTATTTACTGTTTGTCCATCAAGTGTTATTGAGGACTCTCAAACCTCTGAGACAGCAGCAGTCTTGCTGTTTCTGCTCAAAAGGTACAAGGTCAAAGAGAGTTCAAAGTAGCCCCTCTGCACCTCTCAGAAAATCAAATCCAATCATAAATATATCACAGAAAACAGATTTGAGCTTTGAGATTTCACATATAAATTCACTCGTTCCAAACCTCATTGAAAAACACCAGCTTCTAGGTTTAGTTTTCAGGTATCCATAGAAATTTCACCATATGAAAAATTTAATCCTGAGTTTATAAAAACAACATCAATACCAAATCTTACACAGATCTTTTAGCATCTCTGGTTGTATTTCTGAGTAGCCTGAGGCTCGTGAACACAGATACACCAGAGCTAAGGCAATTAACAAAGATGCTGCATGTTCTTCTCTGCAATCTTCTAATTTGTAAAAACCTGGCACCTACATTTGTTCTTCTTTTTTCACGTGCAGCAGTGAACACAAATATACAGTGGCATTTTCTTGTCTCCTAAATAATTACTAAAAAATGTAATTTGCTGCTCCACCAACACCAGAGGTGAGGCTGCAGAACAAACTAAACACTTGATTACTGTTAAATGCACCACTCAACGAAAAATCTACTGGAGCTCACAGTACAAATTAATTTGGAGTAATTCTGAGCTGTGTGTTTTTTTCCCCTGCTGTACCCAGGTGCCCCCGACCTGCCAAATCCCACTTTAACCCCTGATGTTATTGATGTGGTTTCAGAGAAGAATAGAGAGGGGTAACAATGTTCCCAAAAAATGCACGACTGCTTGCAGACAGCTTTAAAGAGCAGAAGAGTAAAACATGTAAAACATTAGTGGTTGTAGCAGCTGCAGCTGGCCTGCCAATAACACAATAACTGTAGTTGAAGTAAAACAATGTGTTCCAGATTATTATGCAGGTTTCTCTGTGACAGACTGTGTCTCAGTCTCTGTTAACTGAAAGCTTAATTAAAGGAAACATTACTTCAAGATGTCGTTCCACATTATCAACCAAGTCACAATTTTCATTTTTTAAAGAATATTCTACTCGTGCAACAAATGCAACAGATTTATGTTTTGAGCTTATTTGACCTACTAAACTGGAATGTGGTTGAGGCGTTTTCAGCCACATAACCATTCCTGTTTTCTTTGTAGCATCTGTTTAATAGAGCAGGTACCAGATAAACATTTACTCAAAACAGTGGCTTGAAAAACTTGCTGCAACAAGTTTGACTACTCTGCCTGACATAATTACACCTTCGGTAGAACAACAAAAAGAATACTGTTGCAGTAGCTTCATTATACTACTAAAGATAATTAAGAAGAAAGGCAGCGGGAAATAACTGATGTGCTTTTGTTGGTTTTGTTTTTTTTTACAGAAAATTCTGTCAACAGAACAAAAGCATCACTGTTGGCATTACAATTTTACAGTGAGAGATTTCATTATATGCCAGGAGAAATTAAAAGCAAAATTAAATATACCACAGTTAACTGGCCTGACTCAGTTAAAACTGGTTTGCAGAAGGTTCCTGTTCTGCAGGACACACAAGTTAGAAGCACTTTGCAATACAAAAGCAAGACATAAACAGCTACACAGTGAAGACAACGTAAACGGAAAGATCAGATGCTCTGTGAAGACAGGTTTAATTAAAATGGAATTTAATTTCCATCTGCAGTAATGTATATTTGGTGTATGGTTCTATTCTGGGATCTCCTGCACACACACACACACGCTGAAAGCCTAAAGCAGGGCGAGCACCCCCTCACAATACAGAGCAAGAAAGTAAGTCAAAAATAACATGAACAGTAAATGGAACAGAGAAGCTGGGGTGGAGGTGGGTTGCAAAGTGGTTTGCAAGAGCACCAAAAATTGTAGGCATGCTAAAGCAGCTTAAATAGCGCACCACATATTAGATTTACCAATTGCATATGTAGAAGGACATCAGATGAGCTATCAGCTGATGTGGGCATAGAGAACAGTTGATTGGTGAGGACAGCCTAGCTTGGCTCCATGATCTCACAGAACTAATGCTATGCTCAATTTGCCTGTCTGAAATGTCAGAACGAGGTTATCGAACCATCCATGCATCCATTTATCTTCTGCTTATCTGAAATCAGGTCATGGTGGCAGCAGGCTAAGTAAGGTATTCCAGCAGTCCTTTTCTCAGCATCCAGTTCCTCCTGGGGGATCGTGAGACGTTCCCAGGCCAGATGAGATATATAATCTCTCCAGTGGGTCTGAGTCTAATCCGGGGGCTTCTCCCAAATTAAGGTGTCCAGGAGGAATCCTGGTCAAATGCCTGAACCACCTCAGGCAGCTCCATTCATCATGAAGATTCTACTACGAGCTCCGACCAGATGGCCGAGCTCCTCACCCTATTTCTAAGGCTGAGCCCAGAGGAAAGTCATTTCGGCATCTTGTACCTGTCACCTCATTCTTTCGGTCCTTATGCAGATCTGTTAAATTGTTGCTGTTAAATTGAAAGCTTAAGGCTCAGCTCTCTCTTCACCCCAGTACAACGCCCACATTCCTGCTGACCCATCTGCTTGTCCATCTCAGCCACGGGAGCAGAGTCAGAACCTCCAGGACCAAGGTCTTCTCCTGGAAATCCTTGGATTGCTCCCTCTGGGTTGGGGGAGAGATGCTCCCCCAAGAAAGTTCAAGTATCTCTGGATCTTCTTCTGAGTGATCTAAAGGTGGAGTGTGAGGTTATTGCTTTGTGAAATATG
>VUQI01032324.1:14794-31274 GCA_015106735.1 Paratilapia polleni | reverse complement strand
TTCTTTGCTAAGTTGTCTGTTATGTGTAGAAACAACACTGGTTCACCTCTTGAGATAGGTAGTTAGGTGCCTTTTTTATGCTTGAATGATACAGACACACACACACACACATTTCTGAAAATGGTCAGGTATAAGGACCGGACTGAAAATGAGTGAAAAAGCAGCCAATGTCCAAAGAAAAACTTTGAAAGACCTTCAGAAAGCCTGGAGAACTATTGCTCAAGACCACTTTAAAAAATTACAAAGAAGTCTGGCTTTTTGGAAGCAAAATATAAAGAAATAAGCGCTGGCTCGAGACTTTTGCACAGTACTGTATATCTAGTGGCCACAAGTTGTTCAACAGAGTTCAGTTACTCAGTAAATATATCTCTAAACTGTCAGTAAGGTAACCTGAATATCTTATCAACATGTAGTTATTGTTCTTGTGTAATGATGTTCTCTGTAACTGATGGAACATAAACTCTTTTAGACTGCCTTATTGCCGCATACGTTCACCTCATCAACAGACACATAGCACAGCATGTTATCAGTTGTTGATTGAATATGATTTCAAACAGTATGATGACAAAATCTCATTTTGTCATGGGGTTTAGCACCAGCGAAACACCCCACCTACACATGAGAATAAAATAGTCAGCTTAGATTTGTAGAATTGTAGATAATACGAGACAAAGCAGGTTGTACAATGAAGAAAAAACATTCTTGTTTCTTATGGCAGCTGTTAACTTGCTAGGAGATGCACTGCTAGCTTTTGTGGTGCACTACTGACTACTGTAGACCATAAGAACATTATAAACTGTAATACAAGACAGCTACACGGTTCCCCCTTTTTCAACAAGCCCACATAGTTCTGCTTATGGCCATATTTAGATTTTGATTTATTTCACTTTTTTGATTTTTATCTAATTGAGCTGTGTGGCTCCAGGGTGTAGCGATTCGCCTTACACATGAAAGATCTCCAGTTTGAGACGGGGAGGAGACACAAAGCCAGCCTCAGGGGGTCACAAGCTACTGTACTCCTAGTGCCGGTCCCAAGCCTGGACAAATGCAAAGGCTGCGCCAGGAAGTGCATCCAGTGTAAAATCTGTGCCAAATCAACATGCAGATCCATCTGCTGTGGCGACCCCTTGGGAAATAAGGGAGCAGTCAAAAATACCTCCATTTTCTCTTTAATTGAGCTCATTCTTTAGTATATTTTTGTCTACTGTGTTTGAGCTACATTGTTTTTCATGTTTTGGCTGTTGTAACAGCCTACTACTTATTTGTCCCAACGTTTGGAATAAATGAAGTATTTCTTCTACTTCTTTTTATTATTATTATTATTACATTATGAAAAAGAGTATTGTTACCTTGTGTTACCTATCTCTCCTTCATGGGTCCAATTGTGGTGAGAGCAAACGACAACTGTCAAAACTGTCAAAACCAGAGCGCAGAGGTTTCACCCCGAAACCATTTATACACTTCAGATCTTGACAGTGAGTAATGTATGATAAATGGAAGTATGTTAGCAACATCAGGCACGTGCTCATTTTGTCACTTTATGTCCATAACAACTGCGCCCATTAACGCAGATACTGTGCCAGTGAGATCACTAGTGAAGACATTGCCAGTCAGTTCAGTAATGTAGGTGGTTTGTGATAATTGACATCCAATTATGACCAAACAGAACCACAAGGCAAAACACTCTGAGCGTACACTACACTGAAGATATATATTTCAATGTCTACATTTTCTTTCTCAGTGAATAAACTGCCTGAGGATCACTTCTCCATACAAATGGCACAAAAGATGTTTCCTGAAAGTGGGCAAGATGGTCGATCAGGTGAGGCACAGGGATGGACTGCTGGACTGGAAATTTGTGAATGTTCAATATTTAGGACTGTGCAATTACAAGTCTGTAGTCCCCTGAAGTGCACTGACAAAAATATTTACTAGTGAAAATGCTAACTGTACAAGCTGATAGACTTAAATTTAGGCAAGAGGCTACCCTGAGTTATTTGTATTTGTCTCTTTGTCCTTCTCTTGCAAATGATGACCTCTTTATTTAATGTCGCTCCGTCCAAGTTCAGCCCCCAGGATACAACTTAATGAAGGGACGGCGGTGAAAGGCCTGGGAACAATGTTATATTTAGCCTTCTTGTTATTTCTGTTGGTTAATTTTTAATGCCCACTGGAGGGCTGCGCGTAGAGAAGAAACGCGCTACATTTTGCTCATTGTGTCCCTATAATTTGTCTTGTGTCAGCTCACATTAGTGATACAAAGCTCTGTTCTTGACCTGGCACTGACCTCAGTACTTCTCACTTTTTAGTAACACCCAGGCCTATGAAACATTTAAGAGCAGTTTTGTTAGGCAAAAATAAGGGCCTCACGTGTACTGTAAGTGACTTAAAATGGGGCAAATTTTAATATTTATCTATAACTTGGGAGTTGTCTCAGTGTGAGCATTTTGAATTCATCTTACTTTGTCTCTTGTGATTACAGTCCTGGGAATGCTGGCAGTGCAGGTAGAGAAAGACCCCAAGACAGGTGCCACCATTGTCAGGTCAGTGGCCCCTGTGTCCACGCCAGCTGGTGCTCCAAAGGCTACCACTGTCTTTGATGATGGCAGGAAGAGCATCCACACCATCGGTGGGTCAGTAGGTCAACCCTCGACTGAAGAACTCGGGCAGATCTTGAGTGTCATCGATGGGGTTGGGATGAAAGTGCTGCTGGATGAGGTCACAGTCACACCAACAAAGATAGAGACAGAGATTGTAGAAGCTAGCAAAGGTTCAGAGAAAAAAGGCCTGTCTCTTAATACCTATCTCACCATGTCAAGGGAAGACGACGTGCTGTTAGGCAGCTCTAGAAGTGATGACTTACAAGCTGAGCTGAGCAGAGAGAAGTGTTCTGTAAGTGTGGGAAACACAGATAATAAAGCCATGATAGCAGTGAGAGACACTACAGAAAAAGCAGATATTGTGGAGGATCAGATGTTTGAGGAAAGTCCTGTAACACTTGTGTTCTTGGGATACACCGATGCTACAACTGAGCAGAGTCACAGCCAAGAGGACCGCGAAGGCATGATCACTGTGGAACGAGTGATTATCACAGAGGATGGAGAAGAGCATGTCATAGGACCTGAAATGCCTGCTCATTCAACACTAGACCAGGTAGCAGAGCAAGAGACCAGGAAAGGGTCCCAAGATGAAGCATTTCAGGAAATTCCCTCGGGTGGAAATGGAGCTGGAGTCGAAGTCCAGGTAGAGGAAGGTGATAAAGGGTTGCATAATGCATCTCCACCCAGCACAGGAGAGGGAGAAGGCACTTCCAAGCACAAGGTCTGCCACTGTTGCTCTGTCATGTAAGAAATGACTGAAGAAAGACACTCCCTCACAGGCTTAATCTCATCATTGTCTGTATTTGCATATCAGGATCACTTTATATGCTGCTTTGCCGCCTCAATGACTGGGTTTAATAGCATACTACACCACCACCTAGTACAGTTAGAATCATTTTGGTGCAGAGCATCAAACATTTCATCTCCCTTTGCTAATGAAAGAGGCATTTATATGTTTGTGCATCTTTTACAATATCTGAGAACCAACATCTCCAAAGGACTATTAAAAAGCCACTTCTGCCCCCTAGTGGACAGAGCTCAGAATTTCAAAATGGCATCCTGCAGGCATGCTTCTTCTCACATTTTTTTCTCTGCCTCTGCCTTATCCATCAAAAATAAAAAATAAAAAATCCACACTATGTTTAGCACTTTTTCCTGTAGAAATGAAAAAAGCCAAACAGCAAAACAAGCTATTACTCCATCCTTCAGCATTCATATGGTCATGGTGTCATTCATTGTGTCTAGTATTAAAAATTCTTACACTGCTACTGGGGGCTGAGAGTTGGAGGGTTTCAGTGTTTTGAGGTGGAGTTTAAATTCTACAATTTCAACATAAATTTTACATGTTGAGTTTCTTCAGCCAGGTTCAGGTGTATTTTAATAATTAATAATTTTTGATAATAGATTTGATTTTTAAAGCACCCAAAGTGCTTTACATTGAATCCAGTATTCATTCACTCCACAATCACACACTGGTGGTGGTAAGCTACATCTGCAGCCACAGCTGCTCTGGGGCAGACTGATGGAAACGTGGCTGCCAATCCATGCCAACAGCCTCTCTGACTACAACCAAACATTCATACACCAGTGCTGGGGGCACTGGAGGCAAGGTGGGTAAAGTGTCCTGCCCAAGGACACAACAGCAGAATGGCTGGCATGGAGTGGTATTCGAACCACCAACCCTCTGGTTATCAGATGACCTGCTCCACCTCCTGAGCCACTGTCACCCCATATTTTAGTGTAAAAATTTGAAAACTAACATTTTGAGAAATAACCTAGTTACTTTCTTTTTCTTTTTCTTTTGCTGAGAGTTAGATGAGAACCTGAATATTCTTCTAATATCTGTGCAGTTACTGTGAAGCTACAGCCAGCAGCTGGTTAGGCTGGGCTAGGGCTGCACATAACCTCGCTGACATGGCAACAAGACATTTTTATCTCTCAGTTTTTGTACTGATTAGGCAAACACTGATCAGGCTTTAATTAGAAGTTCTGGCTGGCAGATTTTTTTTTTAAACTTCCTGGCAGAGCTGAGTTTGTTCTTTCCCCCTTTTCCAGTCCATGTGCCAAGTTAAGCAAATTGGTTGGTAGAATTAGTTTGATATTTTCCCTTGCAGACATGAAAGTGGCACTGATCATCTCATCAAACTCTTGGCAAGAAAGTAAATAGCATACTGCCCACCTTCTTGAACTATGCCTTCACACTGGACTATTTTAGACCTGAATTATACATTGCACACAAAAAAAAAACAAAAAACAACTTCTGGAATTGTTTGAAACACTCTGAAACCACATTATAGAGAGAAGAAGAACATTTTGTTGCTGTTTAATCACTGTAGAAAATCTAGAAAAAGAACATTTTTCTGACCTTTTTGCTGACTTTTTATGAGGGCTGTCACTGTAATTAGGTACAGTGGATGTTAAGTGAGATATGCTGTAATAGGACAGATTACGGTGGGTATGTGGATTGAGTCTGAAACGTTCCGCCATTAGATTTGAGCTGTACTCACAAAGAGAGTTAAAAATGCAGACCTTCCACATGTGCTGCATCTGGGGACTGACAGCAACATTTTACTAAAGTCAGATTCCATGTTTTCACATTGCAGCAGCTCATCCGACTCTTTGGGGTCAGTTGCTGCCAGTCATTTGAACTGTGTACTGCTACTTAAAGATGAGGATTTTGTTTGCTCACATGACATAGAGTATAGGAGGGTACATGAGCTAAGCAGATCAGCTGGATCATTCATATTTCCATTGAGGTTAGTACTATCACGCACAGGTGATGAACGCAGCGCAGCAATCAGGTGAGTCTCTTCCTTTAAAAGGTCTGCGTGATGCAACAACCTTTGTACTTGTTTGATTTTCTGTCTTAACTTCTTTTTCTGATAAAGTGCCGGGTTTTAATAGTAGAGCTTTGTCTGCTATGAGCACGAAAAAAACAGCTAAGTAAAGATGAAGTCATAGTCTCACAACACAAATACTATTAAGAACAATTCATTGTGTGTGAGTGTATGTACATTACAGGAAAAACAACCATTTACATAGTGGATAATTGAATCACAAAACTACATATAATGTTACACAGTCACTTAAGGAGAGCACCTGAATATTTTTGAATAGTGTTTACATTTGTAACACAAATTACTACAGTATTGACACTATTATAGTATTTAAATAATCTCCAAAACTCTTCTCCATACAGCAACAATAGAAAAGAAAATGTTCCTTTAAAGCGTGGTGGAATAAACAGGTTAAGCTCATTAAGGCGCATTAATATGTCCTGTTGCTTGAGCTTTATATACAGTGCTGCTGTTGATAATCCTGAACTACAGTGTGGCTGGCATTAAGCCCCCTGAATACATGTGTAAATATAGACTCATAGATTTAAACCTGTAGCTCAGGAAACCAGATTATGCCAGGACATTTCCATTATGAAGAGCATATCTTGAAAAAGTATGAAATGACACAGCATAGTGTATGATGTATCAGAGTAAATGCACAATACATGTTTGAATAGCTGTTGAAGAGCTGATTACAAACATCTCACAAGTCAGACATTAGCCTGATGAGTTAAGGCAGAATGATGGTAAACCAGAATTTACAAAAGGCAAACTGGTATTTTGATGAGATTACTGTTTCCTTTGTCAGCTTCACTTGATCTGAATGGAAGAGAAAAGCTATCAAAACTCAAAGCAGTTGGGGAAAAAAAAAAGATAAAACAGGACGTAATTTGGCTCACTATTTTTGTCCTTTTTAAGCCTACTATTGTTGCAATCATTTCAGGATCTGTAGCTGAACAAATCTTAAATTTAGAAGATTGTCATACATACAAAACTGAGAGGACACGTTTTATGTCCTGATGAAGGTGCTGTAATTGGACTGGATAAGCAAAAATGGGCAAATGTCGTAGGGTTGTAGAATTTGACTGGTTTGTGTTAATTTAACAAGGAATTCATTATGCACTACTAAGGCAGTATTTACTTGATAAGGGCTTTAACAGTGACCTATAGAGTTTTATATAAAATAACAATATTTCTAATTTCACTGTGTGAAATGTAAACACACACTGTCAGCTGTTCTTCATAAATTATTATCAAAGCCAGTTTGAAACATGCATTGTCTACATAACTTGCACTTATCACTGCCTATGTTGTTACACATCTTAATTCTCAGTGGAATATTTTAAAACTCCTGGCAGGAATATATATCCTGTTGCCCATGGACATGAAAATTTTCCATTGTAGGTGCACAAGAGCAGACAAAATGGCAACACAGGGCACTTGTGTTGGTGGGTCCTAATCTATAACTTGATCCTGAGGCCTGTTTTGTGTCCTGTTTCAAAAGTCTAATTTAAGACCTATAAGGTACCACAGTGCTGTTGCCAGATAGAAAGAAAAGCTATACAAATGGTTCCCAAATGTCATGTTAAAAATGATAGGTAGACCATAATCTTAATCTTAAAAAGGCTGTTTTTCTTTCCGTAAAAGCAAAATTTACAACCGTACATTTTCACCACCTTCACATTTCATTTTTTCTTACAGTTTATAATAATAATAATAATAATAACTAGCACCGACACTCGTAAATGATTTTATTATGAGCCTCAATGACACTCATCTCTCTTATTTAAATTTAAAGGGAATTAAAAGGCAACACAGATATAACACCGTAAAGTGTTTCAAAGACGTGTCACCATGGAAACAAGAGGTCCTAGACCAAGCCCTCAAATTCTGTACTCCGACGATGACAGTGGTCTGTGGATGAAGATGGATTCCAACCATGCCAGCAACCACACAGAGAGTCCATCAGTAAGCTCTGGTGAAAGGCCACAAGATGAAACCACAATTATCCCTGCTGCTCCCACCGCTATAATGAGGTACTACAGTGTGATGGATGATGAAGTTGCAGATGATGTCTTCATCCCTCAACCACCCCCTCCTCCTCCATCCTACACTGCTACATTGCTGCCAGCAGAGGAAAGCACAGGTGCAACAGCGAGTAATTCTGGTCTGACCCTTTCAAATGGGGCAGTTGACGCAACAGAGGCTGAAGCTAATCCAAGAGGCTTAGACTTGCCTCATAGTGAGGAACAGGTAATGGCAGCACGGAACGAGGTGGATGAAGAAGTGACTGCAAGTATACTGCAGATGTCTATGGACAACGTATTAGCGTCCAATGAACAAGACTCCCTTCCACCAACTTATCAAGATCAAAAATCCATGGATGTCACGGGTTGTCTGATGGAAATGGGCCATGATGCAGCTGAAAGACCCCATCGGAATAATGCAACAGAGAATGAGCAACCTGGGGATGTTGTAATTTTGAGTGAAGGACAGGAAAACTGCTGGGAAACCAATACAGAGAAGGACAATTACCCAAAACAAATACATTTAATCCACAAAGAAAACTCTGAAAATGAGACTCATTCAGACACAGAAGGAGACAAAACAAAATACAAGGACATCCGTGATTTTGATGAAACAGACTCAAAACTAGACAGAGAAAATCTAGACAACAAAAGCATGGAGACAAATGCCCCGACTGATGATGATTTTGAGCTCTGCAAATCCGTCCAAAACAGCACCAATACAGCAACCAATCAGCCACAGGTTGCCGACTTCCCAGCAGATGTGGCCAAAGACAATGAAGAGGATGTTGACCGTACATCTTGGGACTATAACCTCACAAAGTATGAGGAGAGGAAAGAAAGCGGCACCACAGAAATACAAGTGTCACTTTCCAGCTCCAAAGGTTCTGAAGAAATGGTGACAATGGGGGAGCGGGAAGATGGAAGCAGGAGAATAGCTACTGATATCCAACAAGGTGAGCAACTGCTTCATCGTCTGCAGCTGGTGCAGCTACGACATGATGTGCAAAGGTCAGAGAACCCTCATACTGGCTGTCAGGCTGTCAAAGTCATCAGGGGTGAAGAAAAGGGTATGTTTAGGACTGAAGTAGGAGATCTGAGAGTAAAAGTAGAGAATCTAACTGGTGAAGAAGAGAGGGAAGAAAGTGGATTTGAAACTTTTAAGCAAGAGAAAGGAAACATGAGCCAGATGGAAAAGGAAAAGAATGAGGGTAAAGACATTCAAACAAAAGCAAGGACATCTTCATCCACAATTCCAGGAGAGCCAGAGCATCAGTGGATTTCCGAAATAGATCCAGGTGACTCTGATGACAATCAGACTGACAGTTGGGTGCCTGCAGATTTGTCTCCTGTTATCCCCCAAGAAACTTCTTCAACTGAAATTCCATTTCTGTCCACTGGACACCGATTCTCAGCTGCTGAAACCTCCATGGAGAGGCAGCTCCATGAGGCAGCCCAGGGGAATCAGAAGTTGCAGAGAGCTGGGGGTGTTTTCAATCTTGCAGAGAATCCAGATGTGCTGGAGATTCCCTTCAAGACAAATATCTCTCTTGACTCCATTCCTACCAAGGTAGGTGCCAGCCAGTGCAGTGAGTGGCAGTTCTCTGAGCAGAAGATGCTTAAGGAGATAAGTCAGGACATTCAGAGAGAACTGGTGCTGGTCAACCAGGGTAAAATTCCAGGAGGGTACAGGAAAGGAGAGGTCCGCCAGTTAAAAGAGACAAAACTGCTGTTTGAAGCTTTCCAGCAAGACAACCCAGAGGGTCCAACAAGGCACCGGAAATCCCCTACCTCACTGAAGAAAGATCACATTTACCCTTCAGTGCTGGAGCGCACACGTAGCCTTGAGATGTTTTCCCTCAAAACCTGCCCTGTTTCCAGAGCACAGTCCCTCAGGCTGTACCAATCTGCAGCCCCTGAGAAGGAAAAAAGTCCTGACGGCTTCAGATCAAAGAGCCCAACTGGGGGTTCACGAGACAAAACACGCTTATCTCCTTACCCAAAGCAAGACAAACACATTCGCCTGTACAGAAGCATGGACTCTATATGCAGTGATGTCTCTACATTAGCTGTGGAGACTAAGGGCAAAGCAAAGGAGGTGAACACAAACAAAGAGTCTTCAATCCTCAAACAAAACCCCTTCTTCAAGTTGCGTCCAGCCCTGGCTCTGCAGCCAGAGGTAGAGAAGGACATCCGAGAGGCCAAAGAAAGAGAAGAGGAGCTGCGCAGACAGAGATGCACTCTATACGGAGAGAAAAGACAAAACAGTGAAGACGAAGAAAAGTCACGAAGCACACCAGCGCTCGTACCAGGTTAGTATGCATGGTCTGTGATGTGTTTAACATCAGTTTTATACTGCATTTACTTAAGCAATGCACTTAAGGACAGTTCTGAGGTACATTTATATTACTTAGTGAGGAACATTTATATACTATAAACTATCCATTTTTGCTACATTATACTTCTACTCTATTAAAGAGTATTATACCACTTTCACAGGCTAATACACTTTTTACTCTGCTACAACTATTTGACACTGAGTGCTTGTTCCATCGCTGATGAGTGGTTGCATTTTATGAGTGACTGCATGAACTATAGAGGTTCATTTCACTGTAACCTAATTTGCTCATTTAGCTAAACATTGTTGACAATGTGAAGTGCAGGGTCTCTAAAAGCCTTTCAAAGGGACAACAAGAGTCATTAAGATCTTTATTCATCCCACATCCAAGTCTATATGACACTCAGTCTAAGCACTTTAATAAATGCCTCTCAACATCAGCATCACATAGTTTTATCCAGGAAGTCTTATCGACAACTTAGTGGCATCCCTGTCACCAGTCGGTTAAGGTTTCTAGCGGCTGCCTGATCTGAATCAGCAGATGCCAACAGCTGAGGGACAACACTGAGGGACAACACTGAGCTAGGACTAGCACTCCAGCTGGTCCTAGTTTGGGTATAGCTTTGCGTAAATAAACATCACTTCAAACAGTTGATAGGTCTGCTTGAAAGTACTACACAAAGTGTGCACAGCTTGTGTGCATTTTTTATTTTTTCTTGTTGTTGCCTATAGGCATGTGAATGAGAGCTTGGATGTCAAGAGAGTGTGTCACTAACTATCACCGTGTTAATATTTTCATCATCAGTGGCGGAAGATTGGGTTGATTCCAGGTGTTGCTGACAAAGCTACAAGTGGCAGTAATATGTGTCTAAACGGAAGCAAGTGACTCATTCCTAAGGTCAAATAAGCTGTTGTGTGTTATCCTAACCAGCTACAACAGGGCAGTTTGTACTATTTAACCCAGATACACTTATATATTCTGACAAGACACAATTTGACACTGAAAACTTGATAGTCATATACACAGCAAATAATCTGAAATAAAGCCTTCCTAGCATCCTTGATATACATACCAAAAATAATTAAGGTTTGTGAAACATTTGTGAAAGAATAGATCGTTCTAAGGAACTCACTGAATTCGAGTGTGGTAATGAAGCAGGATACCACCTTTGCAACAAGTCAGTTTGTGAATTCTCTTCCCTCCTAGATATTCACGATTAGCTGTAAATGGTATTGTTGCAAAGTGGAACCAAAGCAACGCGACACGCAGTGGCAGACCACTTAAATTTACAGAGTGCGGTCGCCGAGTAGTGAGGCTCATAGCTCGCAAAAGTCACAAATCCTCTGATTACTCAATAATTGCAGAGATCCAAACCTCCTCTGGCATTACCATCAGCACAAAGGGAGCTTCATGGCATGGGTTTCCAGCTCCTGTAGTGTAATGTGTAGGTGGCCCAGTACTTTTGTCCATATAATGTAGGTTTTAAAAATTAGCTTTATGGGCTGGTTGAAAACACAGTGCCCAGCTCAATTCATGATGGCTATACACATAACATTCTAAGAGAATGACGCTAAAGTTACACGTCTCAGGCAAAACATTGGCATCCTTGCTATTTGTTGATCCATTTAGAAGGCATGGAATCAAAAAACAGTTCCTGTATAACAGAAGCCCAATTACCATCTTTCTGACACTCTTTAGGATGGCAAAACTAGCCTAAACCTTCTGAACCTTAGCCTACATTCTGCTAAAGTAGCTTCTTGGACACAGGTCCCACACACTGGAGAAATTTCACACAGTGGCTGTACTGGTCATAAGCTAGATTTAAAAAAATAATAATAATTTGTAAACCTTGAAATGTCACTGACCTTGGGTGGTTACAACTGTGGGTGGTTAGCTGGACATGCATCCTAATATTTAAATAGGAAAGTGCTGATTGAAATCAAATCCTCCTCCATTATCCTGCTCTTTTGCTCTTTTTGTTCTATAGATGTCAGGAAACAGTCACGAGGGAAACTGGAACGGGTTTGGCCACCACCTTCTAAAAAGGATCCGATGAAATCGGAGCAGATACAGGTGATCCACCAGCACTAATTACTATTTCTACTTTCTTGTTATCTTAACTGTTCTGTAAAATCATGGCATGTATCGCCAACATTGGCAAAAACTTTTTAAAAAGGTTTCTGTTCTGTTGTATTGCATTGAAATCCATAAACTAAACAGAGCTCACTATATAAGAAAAGAGATACAGGTAAATATTGCACTGTTATGTTAAAATGTCTGAAAGAAAGGCATTAAGTTTGAAGTATTCGTAAACACTGTTTGTTTTTCAAATGCTTGGATTAGTACAATTGATTTTGAATTGAGAACGCAGGAGCTAATCCCCTCCTCTAAATCCAGGTCTTTTCTCCATCTTATCTCACAGCAGGAGCCCAAAGTTTACAGAGCAGGAAGTCAAAAGGCTTCTCTCTGGCAACGCTGGGAGTCCGGCGTGATCAACGGGAAGCCATCAAAGGAAAAGAAGTGATGGTGGCCGTCCTACAAACAGAATATCAGTGATCTGCAGTGCTAGAGTTACAGTCCAAGCAGAATTGAATCAAAATAGCCAAAATCATTATGCTAGTACAGGCTTAAATACGTTCTCGCTCTTTTAACTCTGCTATGTATCTGTGTCAGATACGCTTTTTTGTAACTTTATATTTTTTTTCAGCAATCCCAGTCCACTGGCTATCTTAAGCAAAGCTTCTGGACCAGCACAGCCACTGTGCAGAATTTGTACAGAAAGTGTGTGGAAGCTGGACGAGGAAATGACTTTACTAGAGTGCTGGCTAACATTAGCAGCTGTGTCCTGCTCTGTTAGATTTGGGAATGTTTACAATTTCAGTAGATAACTGAACAAAAGAGGGGTCCAATCTTGTGCAACAAGATGATTTACACTTTTTTTTTAAATAAATAAATACAACTATTAATTAAAGCAGAGAATTAACTCTATTTAGACTAGCCTACTCATCACAGAGAGTACTAATAAAAATTAAAAAACAGTCATATAGCCTAATGTCCTTTCTGACTGTAGAGTTTGCTGAAGTCTAAATCATCAGGGTTATTTTCACTTGGCAAGGACAAGCAATATTAGTATTATGGGACGCATGGGATCCAATGTTTTCTTGAGCACAATAATAAAGGAAATATCTCAGGCACTTCTGTTTCATACTTCTTTTGCTTCATACTTTTCTTTTTTTTTAAATCTAGCTTTGGTGAGTCTCTCGGCTTATTGAAGTGTATTACAAAATGTCTCCTTAACATCTTTCAGATGCTGGATGCACTGGTTCTGAGCATAAAGATTTGCTGCAGTCATCAATGACTGGAGAGAGTCTTTACTAAGCCATTCTTAGACTTGGATTTACCTCTGAGGCCGCACAGAGATGATTACAGTGATCACAGCTGCTTTTCTTTGTATCTAGTTAGATATATCCTTTGTGGGCTTTATTGCATATTTTCTAATAAACTTAAAGATTATCCTAAGACAAACAAAAATCCCAAATGGAGAATGATGACTAAAAAGAATTTTAAACCACTTCATTCATTTAACTGAATATAAAAAGTATTGTTTTGGTGCCCTCTAGAGGTTGTTCCATCATGGAGTTTATTGCAAATTCGAGCGGTTTTGGAAATATGTAGGGACTGAATGAAAATTAAATTAAAGAAGAAAAAAATAGGAAGACTTTACTGATTGGCCTACGATCACGTTTACAAGGCAGCGCTCGGTTTCTAATCTCCAAAGAGACAGAAGTACACAGCTTAGCCTGTCTAAGCACCATCTGCCACCCCCACTGACTCTGCCAAAAGAGGAAAGACTTTCACTCTGCCCTTCCTGGCTTGAATATCCCAGTGTTAATTGGCTACCGTCCTCACCATCCTATGAACAGCAAGCAGGGCCAGGGCCTAGGTTTCAGCTGTTTACATTTTAACATAGCTGCACTAAACATCGTTAACAGAGATCCAAAATGTTTGTCTTTGAAAGCCTTACAAGAACACATGCGTGAAGTCTTGCTTTATTTGAATGTCCATCCTCAAACTGCTGGATCCCTACAACAGTGGAATGGAAGGTAGGGTCTGGATATAAAGGCAAGGTCTGTGGCACTGATTAGGACAAACATTTATGCCACTTCTCAAAATGAATCTTAGCATTTTCAGTTTGGAAAAGCCACCCACTCCAGTTACCCTATTGCAACATGCAATGTGTAAATGTATGTATTTATTAGTTAATCACACATTTTCTTTCTTCCAACATCCAGGTGTGCTTGTATGTAGTGCATGTGTTGGGAATAAATTCTAATATTGGGGAATCATGTATATGTACAGTATGTATGCAAAAAAAACGAAACTTTTCGTTTATTGGTCTGCATTTGTGTTCATGTTAGACAAGCTTCTGGAAGAATATAGACTCACCAGCCACTTTATTAGGTACACCTGTTTAACTGCTCGTTAATGTGAGTATCTAATCAGCCAATCACATTGTAGCAACTCAATGCATTTAGGCATGTAGACATGGCCCGAGACGACCTGCTGAAGTTCAAACTGAGCATCAGAATGGGGAAGAAAGGTGATTTAAGTGACTCTGAATGTTGCGTTGTTGTTGGTTCCAGAAGAGCTGGTTTGAGTGTTTCAGAAACTGCTGATCTGCTGGGATTTTCCCACACAACCATCTTTAGGGTTTACAGAGAATGGTCTGAGAAAGAGAAAATATCCAGTGAGCTGCAGTTCTCTGGGTGAAAATGCCTTGTTGATGCCAGAGGTCAGAGGAGAATGGCCAGACTGCTTTGAGCTGACAGGAAGGCAACAGTGACTCAAATAACCACTTGTTACAACAAAGGTATGCAGAAGAGCATCTCTGAACGTACAACACATTAAACCTTGAAGCAGATGGCCTACAGCAGCAGAAGACCACACTGGGTGCCACTCCTATCAGCTAAGACTGGACAATAGAAGATTGGGAAATCATTGCCTGGTCTGATGAGTCTGGATTTGGATGGTAGGGTCGGATATTGGTCATCCTGCCTTGTATCAGCAGTTCATGCTGGTGGTGGTGGTGTAATGGTGTGGGGGGATATTTTCTTGGCACACTTTGGGCCCCTTAGTACCAGCTGAGCATCGTTTAAACACCACAGCCTACCTGAGTATTGTTGCTGACCATGTCCATCCCTTGTGTACCCATCTTCTGATGGCTGCTTCCAGCAGGATAACACATCATGTCACAAAGCTCAGATTATCTCAGACTGGTTTCTTGAATATGACAGTGAGTTCACTGCACTCAAATGGCCTCCACAGTCACCAGATCTCAATCCAGTAGAGCACCTTTGGGATGTGGTGGAACAGGAGATTCTCATCATGGATGTGCAGACGACAAATCTGCAGCAACTGTGTGATGCTATCATGTCAGTATGGACCAAAATCTCTGAGGAATGTTTCCAGCACCTTGTTGAATCTGTGCCGTGAAGAATTAAGGCCGTTCTGGAGGCAAAAGGGGGTCCAGGCCAGTATTAGCAAGGTGTACCAATCAAAGTGGCTGGTGAGTGTATGTGTGAGTGTTGTCTTTAGTATTTGGGTCAGTTTATTGCATGGAGATAATTGAAAAAAATACACTTATTTTCACTGTTTTCTATTAGAAGGCATTCGATGCTTTCTTATATTTCCCATCACATGCTCACACTAAACATTAGTTACAACAATTTATCAATCAGGTATGGATGTAAATATTATGCATTATTACCAGAACCTGAAGAGGGCAGTGTAGTCTTAGTAATAGGATGGTGTACTTTAAGACATCTAACCAACATATCCTTATATTTTTGGACATTAGCCTACATTGCTTGTTCACTGAAAGTAAGAACCATAATCAGCTGTAAACATTATTATCTCCCTGCACTTTAAACAACAATGACAACAAAAACTATGACATATCTTCAATGACACAGGAAGACCCTCACCCCTTGACCCAAACCTGTAACATACCATCACATTACCCACACTGATGTTTCTGGGTCCGTTCAGTGTGTTTCTAATACAAAAGCATGAAGTCACTTAATAGGAAGGCCAATCATATGCTGAGAAAGTACAGTTGTTATGTAACCTCGGTAATTTATCCAATGATGAGTCACTTACTTCACAGAGCAAGAGCCACCAGCTTGAATGTAATATCAAATCCATCAGTAAGATGAATAAAAAGTTGCTTAATGGAACATCTGCGTCATTTTCTGCAATAGCATGTGGGTGGTAATTTCTTCAGATGTTTGGCTAACACTGTGAGTCATTCATGAGGGTTGTCATGAACAGAACACACTCAGCCTGTGTTGTTCTAAAAAAGAAATAAACTCTGCTGCCAGTGAAAACACGAAAAAAACACGTCAGACGGTTAATCTCACAGTAATTTTATCTTTTTTTGAAGTGGACTTAAATCACCATTCTAAGAAACACTGAGGCAGATCCAGGAGTGGAATCAACCTTCTCTGAAAAGGAAGATTTGAGGTCGAAATTAATCTGTTGAGGTTGACACATGATGTTCCCACATTTCTTGGAAACCACAGTTTAATTTTCCTTGCTTCACTCAGTGCAGTTGTGTTAATATGCAGGCCCCCACCCAGACAGCAGCTGAAAAAAAAAGTTGGCAGTTGAAGAAGAAA
>VUQI01032322.1:0-17516 GCA_015106735.1 Paratilapia polleni | reverse complement strand
AGCCAATTTTACTTAGCGCCAAATCACAGCAACAGTCGCCTCAAGGCGTTTTATATTTTAGGGTAAAGACCCTACAATATTAGACAGAAAACCCCAACAGTCAGACGACCCCCTATGAGTAAGCACTTGGCAACAGTGGGAAGGAAAAACTCCCTTTTAACAGGAAGAAACCTCCGGCAGAACCAGGCTCAGGGAGGGGCAGCCATCTGCTGCGACCGGTTGGGGGTCAGGGGAAACATTACTCAATCACTTTTCATGTTTATTGTTTCGAGTGCAGTTACACTATCAATCATCCATGTGAGTTTCTAAATAATGTCTCATGTATAGACTTTTTTTGGAAAAAAAGAAAAAAGTTTTATTAATTTTATCACATTTACTGTGTGATGCTGCTGTTACAATTATGGTCTGCCAGTTAAAATGCCAGTTTACGCACCTCCTCCTTTGGTTGTTGTTGATTAAATAATTAAAGAATTAAGAACAATATTTAATGGCTACAAGGCTATATGTGCAAACTCTACTGGCACTGGATGTTAAATACGATTAATAAAACATACAGACATGCTATAAACTAAGATTAGAGCTGTCAAAGAACAGAGATGATTCAGACAAGGCTGAGTAAAGAAATTACTGTCACACCTCAGGCACTATGCTGCACAGAAAAGATGTGCAGGTGGAAATATATTAGAATATCCAGAAGAAATACAGTTAAAAACAAAAGTAGAGTCACCAGCGGAGCAGCAATTAGTAAAAGAGCCTGCAGAATCATGTGGACTAACTGACACATGGATGGAAGCACAAATGACATGTCCATGCTGATCTTAAAGCATAATTAACATTTAACATTACTGTACAAGGCTTGGTTTATTTGGTTTTTAAAAGATTTATGATGGTATATACATGTAACTATACTGTACACATTTGTGTGTGCTACCTGCAAAGTGCTGCAAAAGACTATATTTATAGTCAAGTTAAAGATTTACAAGCATAAATCGAGGTGAATGGAGCACTTAGATTCCCCAATCCACCAGACTATGTATGCAGTCCGTAAGTATACAGACGCCATACTTTTGGACTAATGCCTAAAGCTCACCCAACCACGGGAGAACATGCAGCATGCAAGTCTGCAAACAGAAACGTCGGCTCCGGGACTTTAACCTGAGTCTTTAATGCTTGAAGCCCACACTGCTAAGCTCACTGACCTCTGCAAGGCATTAATAATTCAGTTTTCCCAATTTTCCCAGCTGGTCCAGGGTGTAAAGCCTGCTTGATATGCATTTCATGCCAAAAAAAAAAAAAAAAGTCTATTTTCCATC
Organism: Paratilapia polleni; assembly: GCA_015106735.1. Taxonomy (NCBI): domain Eukaryota; kingdom Metazoa; phylum Chordata; class Actinopteri; order Cichliformes; family Cichlidae; genus Paratilapia; species Paratilapia polleni. The sequence goes on along the minus strand of VUQI01032322.1, from coordinate 16,203 downwards.
AGTGTCTGTAGAGAAGGAGAAAGCCTCTAAAACAGCATTCAAAAACTCCAAAGAAGCCCATTCTAATGAAACTCTGCAGAGACTGCATACCCTTCTTCATCTGTTTGACAGAAAGAGGAACTCTGGGAAGCATTAAACCTTTAAATAAAGAATTAAAGCACTAAAAACGTTATTAAGCTTTATATTGAAATGAATAAATCAAAAGTACGATAACAGAAGATGCAGTCTAAGACATTGCACTCATTAGGTAGCTGTGGGGAAAGAGGAGCCACTGACTGTCAAAAGCTGGACAATAAAACTGATCGATAGTCAATAACAAACCTAATCAGGGATTCAAACTGACATTTAGGCTACATGCCCACTAATCTAACCTTTAGGATCCAGCCAAGAAATTGTGTTGGCCATGACTCAAAGTTAAAGTGACGCAATGAATATAATCAAAATGGCAATAAATAAATAAAAAGATGTATGTGCTTGGCTTCTATTAAGCAGTGTTGTTATTCTGTTGCTTATTGGGCCGATTCAAAGGTCAACTCAATTTTCCGTCTATAGTCGATGAAGAGGTGAACATTTGTAGGAATCATCATAATCTCATGAATATTATTAATATGATTTTTGTACTGTTTGCATAATTGGATCTACGGAGTGTTTGCCATGCTGTAGTTTCAGAAGAGCAGATATTTGACCCCCAAATTGATTTCCTCAACAATATTAAAATGATATTAAAATTCAGCATTACACGCATGCGCATGCACACACCCTCCCCACACATACACATGGATACACACCGCACCAAAATAATGAAATCAATGTGATTTCATTCATAGCTAATATCTCACAAGAGAGAAATAATTAGACATTTAATGGAAATCCTTAGGAAGTTGCTTATTTTGGAGCACTAATGAAATGAAATAACCTACGCAAGGTGAGAAGCAAAAACTCACAAGGAATGAAAAGAACGGTGTTATTAAAAGATAGCAAGCTAAAGAATTCTCTCTATCTGCAGCTTCAATGAAAATAATGTTGGTGGAGCAATAAGGATGATGAGGTTTTAATGCTGCTACATATTTCCCTGTGTCTGTTTTCTGCTGACTTACACACTAATGCTGTATATTTATGAACCTGTGATTACAGTAATACTACTGTAGGCCACTGTGTACAATGCACCGCATTACTGGATTCTACACAGCGCAAAAAATCTTCCAGTACCTGATGCATAAGAAATTAGTATGCTCAGTAGCAGGCTGAAATCACTGGATGATCATTCACAAAAAGGTTAACCATCAACCAAAACCAAGCTGTCAGGCCTTGTTGTCTAAGCTCTCTTGACCCTTAAGTACACTGAAAATGTAAACTTTGCCGCACAGTGCTCTCCAAGTGTGATTAATGACACTTGATCAGGAAACATTAACAGCCTATCAGAGCCCAAGAAGATTTTTTTTTTCTTGAGTAGGGTAGACTGCAATTTAATGAGCAGTGAGCAAGAAACACAAGAGGGAGATGATCAAGATGGAGCCAATTTGCCCGTCAATGGCAGCGTGTGCAGCTGTAACGAGTACAAAAACAGACATAGATGAAGGGAGGAGGAGAGGAACAGGAGCGAGCAGGAAGCTGGAGCAATTTCCATGTTTAATTAAACTGACCCTAAACAAACAGTAGCTCATGGATAAGTTGGCTAATTGACTGACTTATTGATCAGCAAATGGAACTATTACGCAGTGGTAGCTGGTGAAAACACACACTCCAGCTGCTCATTATCTGTGCAGGGGCTGTCTTGCCCGACTTGCTGAGCATGCGGTCCCAGATTCTTTTTGACAGGGATTTCAGAGCTATCCTCAAAGGGCCAGTGCATATCTCTTCTGCATGTGGATACCTGCGCTCTCATGCTTCAGTAACACAGTTAATGGGAGCTTTAGCCTCACCAGATGAGAAGTGATGTGCAAAAGAGTGTGTGGTCATGCTAGTGCAAACAGACCATACTCATCACTGGACTGTCTGCTGAGTGAATCCCTCTACTGTCGGTTCTTGACTTTTGCTTTCTTCACACCATGTGCAGCTTGTTTAAGGAATTATTGGGTAGTATGTGATTTCATCGTATCTGCTAAACAGTATATGGATGGATTGTTTGTAGACTTACAATTATATAAGTCTACTGTGGTAATAAAACAGCAAATGGGAATGTTTAACTCTGAGAATGCTTTTTCACCCTATAGTTTATGAGCTAGATGAGGAAACATTAGTTTTATGGTTTGCTGGGTACCCAACTGATTGGACAATTTTGGTCAGGCTAAAGCCATACTGCATCCAATACCTGCAGGTATCAGTCAAACTGAAATGGATAGTGGTGGAAGTAGGTTTACTGAGGAATCACCTCAAATACAAGTTTAGCACAACTTTTCACAACATATAGACCTACAAACCACAAATACAGATTATTTATTGCAAGAGGCATTGATTTAATAGATGCTTATGAACATTAGCCAGTAAATACATCCAACTGTAAATTTGGTTTTGCAAGACCACCAAGCCTCAAAGGTATTGGATTTACTCCTAACCCAGCAAACACTTTAGCATCGAATGACCAACACCATTCAAGACAACGACTCAGGGTTGGAAAATGTTTCCAAAATGAGATCTGTGCTGGTGTGCGGGACATTACCTCGGTGTCCCTTTGATGTCCTTTCTGGAGTAAATTGGCAAAGCTTTTTACCAGAGATTTTGCATATTATCTGTTAATCAATTAGTGAGTGTGAACAGTTAATAAAATGCACTACAAAGCAGGAATGTACAATTCATTCTCATTTCTGGGGTATCAAAAAGTGGAGTTTTGTCAAATCTGCCTCTCAGCTATGTACAGTGTCCTGTATGTACAGTACAGTAATATAAGTGTCCTTTAGCGATGGGACACGATGCAGGGGCTTATGGCATTAGTGAGACGGGGCTGTCACTCCAAATACACACTAGTCACTGTAATTTTCAGTCTCTAAACTAAAAATTACAGCAATTAAGTGAAAGTAAAAAGCAAGTGAAAACAAAATGTCCAAACCGGAAGCAAACCACAATCTCCTGGCTAATAAGTGGTCTCTCAGCAGCAAGTATTGCTGCAGTTGGTGCATCAAGCCACCGGTGCCAAAAGACACCTTGTGCATAATGGTAAGACACAGGTGGCATTTGACAACATAGCCTTATGTGATGCATTGGAATATGGCTTATAATTTTTCTGGAAGGGCAGAAGGATGATTGTTAGGCTCTGTGACCGTCCAGATGATGTATGATGATACCATTTCTGTAATTTCCCAGTAAGCACCATGGATTCACACAGCAATCAGCCAGGTGTGGACAAACATATGAGAAGTGTTGGAACTTCTTTTTAATTTTCCAAACAATTACTTCCATCACTTTTCATGTGTGCAACACTGAAAATAGCTATGAGAAGAATTGGTATGTGTTGTTTATCAGTAGACCAAAGATCATGGTGTATTCACCAGCATTGCTAACAGTAGGCTTTTTATTCTGCCTTGGAGTCTAGCCCTTTTGGCTTCAGATGCGGTCAGATGAAATGTTAAAAATCTTGTTTCAGTGGGTCTTGGTTTGAAGTGCAGCATCCCATCAGAATGACTTAAAAAACAGGAAAAACATCCTCCTAAGGTTTCATTGCCCTAGGCAATTGCATGTGTCTATATATTCTGGATCTTTTATTAAAAGGCATTAAGTGCTATTCTTAGACATAATGGGTGAAAGGTTTCAGTTACTGACAGAAGAGACCTTTATCTATTCACATCTCACATTTTTTTAAAGCTCTCTCTCTTGTTACTTAAGTCCAAATGATTTCAGGTACATGACGAGCCCTAAGAATCCTTTCAACAGAGAGGAAAGAAAGACAGCAAAAAGAAGAACAGCAAAGGATGCTGAACTGAGACAATGTTGTTCATAAACCATTCAACTCCTCAAACTCTCACCCCAAATTAGCTCACTGGGGACAAAAGCTGAATGAATCCTACAGCAACCCGCTGGGCACATGTTTCTTGCACCCTTCACTCCACTGGCAGAACTTTCTGGACAGTGAACACACGTGGCACTCTACTGCCAAAAGAGGGATCGAAGGGAGGAATAAAAGAGGGGTAAAGGGAATCCAACGAGGACAGGAAGTGCTGAAAGCAATCTATCTGTCATCGGAGATGTTAAAAAAATGGCAAGGAGATGATTGCATGGAGTAGTGAGGTAGAGAGAAGGCAAACTAATCGGCCTCTGTCTATTCATTCCTGACACATTGCTTAACCAGACTTGACAAGTTCGAAAAGGAGAAGGAGAGTTTGATGGGGGAGATCGCTGCGAATGCCTCAAAAACATGCCTGGTTTGCATAAAAGGACAGACAGATCTCTTTTGCATAGATTGTGAGAATGTGCTTGGGTGCGTCTGTGTTTGTGTACTCCGAGCTCAGCTGTGCTGTAGTTCTCTATCTGCCCTGAGGCCCTTAGCCACATTGCAAAACCAGGAGCTCATAAATGAGTGCGTCTAACAAGACTGGTGTCTAATGCAAAATGTAGAGCATGTACAACCCAGAGCATTGCTCCCTACACTCGGCAGAACACAGTTTCACCTAGTAGGTCTGGCTACTTAAACATCCATCTGTCTTGTAGTTGTGTTCATTTAGAGAATTTTCAGACTACAAAAAGATGCACAGAGCAAGATTATACTATTCCCAGTAAAGGAAAAAACTCACAGCAAAAGAGCAGGGCCACCCAAAGGGACTGAGACATACGCAGATGGTCATTAGGCTGAATGGAATGTAGATCTGTGCAGATAGATGTGTCAAAAGAAAAACAGAGAGAAAATGGCAAGTCTATGACAAGAAGCATAGTGCCTAAAATAGCTGCTTTGAATTCTGACACCATCTATATGTGCACTGTGGGTTTCCAGTGTCCATCAGATGGCAAAGTTTGTGCCTATGATTGATTGGCAAGTATTTCCGATAAGGGATGTATTTGGCATAGCGTGTTGGCTGGCAGTGATGAGGCAATCAGGGCTCTCGCCTTGAAGCCGACAGAAAATGCTTTGGCATAATGTAGATGCTGGACTGACTGAAGATGAGAAGAGCTTCAGAGGCCAAAAGGTTTGGTCATTTATTGACACGAGCAGCGGTCAGCACAAATTAACACGGAGAGCCTTGCTGTTACCACTGCACTTTCAGAATCACTTTTATTGACTCTAATAGGGAAAGTGCTTACTTAGTTAATTTTAGAAAACAATAGACGAGACTCTTAATTTAAAATCAAAAGAAAAAAAACTGAAGAGCTGCATTTATTATCATACATTACAATTGGTTTCTTTAAAGAAAACAATAATTCTTGGGCATTTTTTTTTTCTTTCTGTTAGTTACAAATTATACAACCCCAATTTCCAAAATTGGGACACTGTAAAATGTAAAAATAATTAAATAAATAAAAATAGAGTGCAATGATTTAGAAATCACTGAAAGAACAGAATTTACTGAATCTCATTGATAAATAATGTACCCTAACTGTTGAAACAGGAAAAATGCATTGTTTTTGAAGAGTATGGTCATTTTGAATTTAATGCAGGTAACAAATTTGGGACAGCAGCATGTTTCCCACTGTGTTGCATCCCCTCTTTTTTTTTTAATAACACAAGTATTTGTGCACTGAGATGGATTGCTGTAGTTTTGAAAGCAAAATGTTTTCCTATCTTTCCTTTAGAATTTTCTTTCTCTTTTTTAATATAAGGTATGAGGTGCTCAACAGTCAAGGGCACCCTTTGTCATATTGTTTTGGTGAGTGGCAGATGAGCTGCAGACAGGCAAGATTTATCACATGGACTCGTACTATGGATCCATGCTACTTGACTATGTGCAGAACAAGTGTGCACCCCCCCACCCCACCCCACCCCAATAGCATCACGAGCATTGGCTTTGGAACTGTGCACTGAGAAGGTGGATGGTCCCTCTCCTCTTTAGCCCGGGGGGTGTAGCATCTATGATTTTCACAAAGCATTTCAGATTTTGATTAGTCAGACCACAGGACAATTTTCCATTTTTTACCTCGGTCCATCTTGAATGAGCTCAGGCCCAGGAAAGACAGGGATGTTTTAGGATGTTATTTATATGTTTTATTGTTTTCATGGTAGAGTTTTAATTAGCGGCAAAGATCAACTGTGTTCACTGACAGTGGTTGTCAGAAGTGCTCCTCAGTCTATGCAGTTATTTTGACTACAGAATTAGGTTGAGTTTTTGATGCAGTGCTGCTTGAGGGCCCGAAGATCACCACCAGTTAATTGGTTTTCTAGCCTTATAAACAGATTTTTCAGAATTATCTGAATCTTTGAATGATATGTCCTGAAGATGAAATTCCTACGTTCCTTTATAATTTTAGTTTTTTACAGAGTGGTGAACCCCTCTATCTTTACTTCTGAAAGACATGACGCTCTTCAGTTATGTTACTGATGTGTGGGCAGCTATTAGTTGTGTGATGTTCTACCTGGTGTGAAAATTAACATTTCTCAGTTTCGACATTTGACATGTTTTCCCTTTCCTATTTTCAGTTAAATGTGAAGTTAAATGATTTGCAAATCATAGCATCGATGATTTATTTTAATCTTACACAGCATCCCAACATTTTTGGAAGCACGATTGTACAAATTATATAAGAATAGACAAGATGAAAATGTTTCCCTCACCAACTTCGTTTCAAAGCCACATGCTGTACCATGCAGCATGCTGTAACTAATGATAGCTCATGGATTTTTGCACCAGTGGACAGCTGAGGTATATTCATTTTCCACAGGAAATAAGATTACTCTGGAAAATGTCAAGGCAAAGACTGAGGCAGCTATTCTGAAGTTTTTGAAATGAAGAATGCCTTTTTATAAAAGCAAATATGTGATTTCACCAAGGAAAATAAAATAACTTACCCACCTCAATCAGTGTGTGTGTGAAGGAGAAACGAATATTACAATTACTTCATCTTTGACTTTGACTTTAGCTTAGACAAAAACATAACCCTTAAGTGTTATGTGATTGCTTAATTTAAACATTAATAGCTTTTTGGAATTTTTAGTGTTATTCATGCTATTGTTGCACAATTCAATTACGGGTAGCAAAATAAACAACACTGAATTGCATTTGATTTTGCGCTCATTTAATGGAATTTAATGGGCTGTGTTTAGTCTTCAGAAAGCAATATCAGCAGCATGCTGAACTGAGCTCTGCTTTCTTACACTCTGTGTATGTGTGTGTGTGTGTGTGTGTGTGTGTGTGAGAGAGAAAGACAGGCAGACAGACAGACAGATTTCTGCAGAATTTGGAGGGTCGTGATGTTTATCTCAAAATCACACACAGCGAGTAGGACAAAGATCACTGCAGGAAATTAAGGTTTTATGTGTTGTTCGAATACCAGAGGAGACGTTAAAAATAGAATTCTCTTTAGATATCGGTTCCTCAAATAAAAAAACAAAACAACTGAAGGTGAACTGAGGTTTCTACCCAACTAACTTCTTGGACTTAAATGTTCATTCTTTTTGGTTAAAAACATCGAATTTAGGTCACAGATGTCTTTGTGGCCAAAACCAGCCCAGTTAATCTGCATGGGCACAGGAGAGAGAAATCCACAAAAAGAAAAAAAGAAGGTTATGGCTGTGCACAGGATTTAATTTGGGCTCCCTCACTTGCCCCAATGCCATGCTGCTTTTTATAACTCCGATTTATGTTCAGCCAATGTTCAAATAGCCTTTTTGTCAGCGATTCCCTGTGTTTAAACATTCAAACCTGAGCGGTCACAACATGAGCGTGACTGTGGGGCTGATCTGCAAAGACATCACTTTGTGTCACTGACAGCAACATGTCAGCTCCCGCTTTCCCTATACACCTTTCAAAGCAAGGTACAACAGTGGGGATGGCAGATTTCTTATGCTTCATGTCCTATTTTGCCATCATCGATGTTTCCAGGAAGCAGTAAAGACATGCCAGCCTAACCCAAAAAATCTAAAAGTCAAGATTATAAACAGAAAAGAGACAGGTGAGGGCACGTCAGTGAAGTGTTTATTTGAATTAAAGAGGACGGAGACACTGTGAAAAAGAATTGGGATGCATGAAGGCGCGGCGTTGGCAGACAAGCCTGCCTGGGTCCTCATCATTAAAAATATACAGTAGATGCCTTTGCAACCCAGTTCTGCAAACTAGGCTGTACCTTGCGCAGAATGACAGACAGAACAAGAAGAGGGTAAAAGTGAGATGGAAGAAGGGGAAGAGCCAGTAGTAAGCTGGATTTTAATTGGCTGTATGCTTTTCATCAGTCCCAGAAGAGACAATATTTATAAGTTTGATCTTTCTACGTTGCTCCAAAGTAAAAAGACTACTGGGTATATCATGACATGCAATGAATCCTCTCCTTTTTTCTTGCAGTGCATGACATTTTGCACACTGCTGGATTTATACTGAAGCTTTTTTTTTCTTTGCATTATATCAAGGTTAGCCTGGATTCCATAAGACGTGATGAGCGAAGAATCACCAGTTGCATTGACAGCTGCAGCATCGCAGATCTGAACAGTGATGGTATCTATTAGAGAAATGGCTGTTGTCAATAAAAAGTTAGAAAACATTTAATAATCTGTGCCAAGGAGCGCTGTGTCACAGTTTGCTGGTATTTTCTAAGTTTTAATCTCACAACTGTATTTTAGAAGAAAAGAGAAGCACTCAGCTGCAGCTATTTGGAATTTAACAAAAGGGAAAGTAGTATCCTGCCTAAACTATCATCATTTGCATTCATTTAACTGTATAATGAGCAGCAGGGCCAGGTGGAGACAGAACAGAAATGTTTAACCAAATGCTGGGAATCAGATTAAGATATCTGAGGAAATGGCTTGCATAATAGAATACCCACACAGATAAGCCATGCTATGGAATTATTGATGAGGTTTTGCAGCCTTGATGCAAATGTTTGCTTAACCTGACCTTGGGTTAATCAAAATTTGAGAGATGCTGCTGTGAGGGATAAGTCACCGTCCTTACCTCTCAGTATAAAGCTGATGATTCACACAGTAGCATACCTGAAATACATCCAATACAACCTTAGTGCCAAGGATATATGCAGCTGCTATTTAAATACCAATAAAAATCTGTCTGAGGCAATGGAGAAATGCCATCTTTTTATAAAGGAAAGCTAATATCTTTTAGTATAAAAAAACACAAAGTCTCTGTTTTGGTGAGTGGCATTCACTTGATAGTTAATCACATTTTCCTATCGATGCAAAAATATTCTTACTTATTGAAGATATTCAACAAAAGGTCTGTCTCAACTCTCCTTTAAGCAGGTACCTTTGGGCATTTTTAACTTCAAGTAATATTTCTTACTATTGCTGGTAAGAATCACCCAGAGTGAAGGCACTGGCAAATATCCTCCCACACATCTACCCACTCGCACATAAGTGCACCTTTAGATACCCACGAACACCATGACGCATAGTCTTCAGGTTCACTTCAGCAGACTTTCTGATTTAACTCAATAACACTTGACCTGCATGGTACAACAAAAGTGCTGCGAGGGTTCAGCTCACATGTGCAAAACCAAAAGTATGATGAGCCTGCAGCTGGCAGAATCTGGTCTTTAGGATGTGCATTGCCAATAATGTAAGGGAATGAGGGAAATCACAAGTTGTATAGTATACGCCCACCTCCTAAACACACTTAGGGGCCACACTTAGAAGCCCACAAACACACATGCACATGCACCCAGAAGAACTCAGGTAATCTGGAATGGTTTGACTTTGATGAAGTAACAGCTGGTACTCATGCTGCCCAACAGAAGGGCCTTGATGGAAGCCCAAAGGAAGTGCAGATAGTAGAGTTAATCTTGCATGCTCCCACTCTGCCACGGCATAAAAGACTTTTCCTCTGGGCAACTTTACCTGAATTTCCCCTTCCCACATGGTGCAACAGCAGCAGCCCCTCCGGTGCCTCCTGACTTCAGCCTCCCTACATCCGTACAAACAGGGCAGCACTTCAGGCAGGACTCTGGCTTTACTTCCAAGTTTACGTCAGTCTCACAAAAGTTTCAGTCCACTTCCCTAAGGCAGCATGAAAGTGAATACGATATGCTTTAAAAAAAAAATTTAAAAAATGGGCTGCACACTGCAAGAGACCAGACAGAATGAATTGTAGTCTGCATGTGTAGCTCTGGAAGCATTTTATGTGATTTAAGCAAGAAAAGCAGTAACTGTGGGAAGGTTTTAAATGAAAATGGTATAACTGAACAGAAAGGAAACTCCTTTGATTATGAGCTCAGTCAGTCTGCCTGCATTGTGAAAATACATTCAGATACCTTTCTTTTCCAAGTCACTGACTGTATACTGTGACATTTCTCTGGCCTCAGCATGTACAGTCACCTAAGCTAAGTTAAAAAGTTTTAGGGCATTGTTGTTAGTACTGCTGCAGCTTTATGCTAATATTAAATTGGCTTTACAGTGGATTCAAAACCATGGAGTAAATAAATTACATAATGTAGCCTACTGCAGCACAAGCACAGACTGGATGCTACAAACCAGAGCAACAAAATTAATTTTGATAACCTGGTGTCTCCATCCTCTAATCCTATTGAGGCTTCAGGAAAAATCTCAAGCGGAAAATACCAACAAGAGTGGAGTTACAGAATTCTGGGAATTCAGATACCCCAAAAATTAAGTTGTCCACTCCAACTTCCACTTTCCATCAGTGCCACAATCCCATTGGACACAAGTTGTTGAGGTCAACACATATTTGGGTCAAAAATGTAATTTATTTTAAGTTGTGCTTCACAGCCTGGCAGAAAATCAGTGTAGTGTTCACCACTGTGGCCCATGTAGCCGAATGAGAGAGTGCTGCCTCTGCCCCCAGTGGAAATATTGGATTTGCTGTGCTCAGTGTTAAACTTGTGATTGTTGTGTGATCACTGCTGTGCCCTGGTTGTACATTCAAATAACACCAGTTGTCAAGCAGTGACATGAAGGACTGCTATGAGGTGTGAGGTGACGGTCACATGGATGATGGGCACCAGAGCAATAGTATCAGAGTAATAGGATCTGATGTAAGTCTGTTTTTAGAGATGTATTACAGGTCATTAAAATGGGTGTTTTATTTATTTATTTTTCCCAATATCACTGATGATACATTGAAGAGTATATTATATAGATTTCACATTATGTACATATATCCAGACAATCTGAACAGAAATTGGGCAAAAAAATCTAATAGCATATGTCACAATGGTAACAAAGTTCATAAGGTGAGCCCAAGTGCAGACAGTGGAGATGGAGAGGCATGGAGGTAAAAGAAAATAGTACTTTAATTTGTAATAAAAAAAAAAGTTTCAAAAAACACAGTGAAGCAAGTGAACCAAAACAAACAAACAAGCAAAACTACAATTCAGAATGAAAAGTCTAAGACCAGGATGCCAGCAGGCAAAAACAATGAGGGACTGAGACAATAACTTGACAAAGACTAGGGGAGAACCTGCAGACTAAAAACACACACCAGGGAGAGGCCTAATAAGGCACAAGTGAACTCAATCAAGACAATAATGAAGACAGGAAAAGCAACAAAGGGGGGAAATAAAAACGCAGCTACATGAAGAACTATCTTTAATTAAAGAACAATCTTCAATATAGATCAGGAAGTAGGAACCAACACAGATAAAACAGTGAGATGTAGACAGGGGAGCACAGGAGGCACATGGAAAAGAAAGACACAGAAGAACATAAGAGCAAAACAAACTAAAGCTTACAACAATAAACAAGGATTATAACTAAGACTGTAAAGGTATAACAGTCAGACATTCATTCAGTTCTAAACTATTAAAGGGCTCTTTAACTGCTTTAATTACTTTTCTTTTCTTTTTTATTACATGCTACAATTACTCTCATCTCCCTAGAAAGTATAAAGGAAAGCAGTCTTTGGCCCCCTCAGTTCATGTTACTGCCCTCAGTTGGTAAGCTAGCAAGAAAGTTTGGAAGACAGAATGGCAAGGCTGCTGTTCCAGTGGTGAGCTGCAGTGTGTGTGTATGTGTGTCTGTGTGAACATGTGTGTACACAACAAACAGCATGAAATCAAGAATGAATATGTGATATCATACTTTCACATTTTAATTTAGATAAGTATAGATAAATGATACTTAAATTATACTTTTGACAATGCCTAGTGCACTCAGTGCTCCATTAAAACATTAGTGTTTGTGCACTGGCTTTGTCTAATGACAGATACTCCTCAATTAAAACCTAATCTAATAAAACACAATTACATAATGAGTTGTAAGATTGAAACTGTTATAAATTTTGCCTAAACTGCCTAAGGTGCCATATTATCTAGATTTCTTCAGTCCTACCAAAGTAATTGCTATTCTGAATTTGAATCTTGATAACAAACATCCTATGTCAAATATGTTCTCCACGCATTTTGTGAGGACACAGGTGGAGCCACTATTAGTTACATCTGAACAGTTTGTCTGTAAAAACTCTGACGGAGTGGCAGTCTTCAATGCAGCTTTGAATCATCAAAGACATGTTACTGAAACTGCTGAGCAGCCTGAGATCAACACTGAGCTTGTTGCACTCCCGGAGAGCTCCAGGGCACCTGTGTGCTGTCCTGCTCTCCATCAGGTGTGATCACACACACCGGTATCTTCTACCACAGCCTGCTGGGAGCATGAGAGTCGGGTGAGCAGGGGTGATTGTGGCAATAAAAGAGACTCACATTGAGGCCTCTGTGTGCACTGCCTCTCTAAGCCGCTTTGGTCTGCAGCTTTGCACTTTTTCAAAGTGCTGGCTTGCGCCATGGATGCTAAGCTTGCCACTCTGGGGCCGGCAGGCAGTCGAGGGATATACAGAGAGAGAAAGAGATAGAGAGACACAGACGGACAGACAGACAGAGACACAGGTATGAAGGGAATGATAGAACCAAGATCACAAGTACCTCTATTAGCCAGGGGGCATTTGTGTGTTTATGAAACACTGAGATCCACATAAACAAATGGAATATAGACACACACACACACACACACACAAGCTCCTCATCTCCCAGACCCCCTCTGGCAAAATCTCCCTAGTGTTCATAATTTGATTTCAGATCCGTGCCACAGCATTCACTGTGCATATGGGTGAGGAGAACGAGCAGCAGTTCTTTCCCATGTTCTGGCTGTCCACATCACTCGCATTTTTCTGAACTTTGCTCTCTTCTGATGCTGATGAGATTGAAAATGCAGGCCTATTCTTATTTTGTCAGGGAGCCTCTCAGTTCTTCCTCTTTATCGTCTCTGTTTGCAGCCTACAAGGCCGTGCTCCCATCCTCTTTTCTCAAAGGATTAGACATGCTAAGTGTTGAGGACCACTGCATACAGAACGGCCGGGGATAAGAAGAAAGCAACCTGAGAGAGGACTCCAGGGTACTGATTGGGTCCCAAATTTAACAGGAAGCTGAAGACAACAGATAGAAGACGGGGGTTGCAGGCAGCTGCTCATTGCCTGAATATAGGAGTATAAGGAGATTTTTCAAAACTTTAAGTTACATTTCAAACAGATGAACAGTTTGGACTCTGCAATTTCAACATTTGGTTGTCCAAGTGCATTAAAAACTCTTCCCCAGCAAATGTATATTAATCATTTTGAAGCTGCTAATGCAGGAATGCAGAGAAATACTTCTGATCTCTGCACAAAATTTCCATTTTTGGCTATTTCAGTATATCATTAGTGTTCAAAGTTACTGTATTAATTTACCATTTCTTTTGATTAATAAAATACAGTTTTGCAGGGACTGAGAAATGGCTTTAAAAAAGCATGAACAAATTTGTAGTGAAATACAATGTATAGAAAATAAAAAATACAGTAAAATGTGATGTTTTATGCACAAACAGTTAATGTGGAAATTAAGTAGCAGCTGAAACTGAACTGAAGACTGAAGCAGAAGGCCCTGATGTGCAACTCCAATGACTACTGCTAGATGCAAGCTCCAACTGAGTACCATTCAAAAAGGCTCAACTACTTTTTCAACAAGACATTATGTATTCATTTGCCTTCTAATAGGTTTGCAGAATTATAGGCTTATGCAGTATAAAGTATTGATGTCTGATGTGAGTCTGCTGCTCCTTGGCTCTTCTGAGATTGTTATTAGGGAGTTACAGGATGCTTACAATCAAAATTGCTAGCTCATGTTTGATTTGGTATAAGGTTAGCAGAGGGGGTTTGCAGAGAGTGAAAGGCAACATCCTATACTTCTTTTACAGTAGGTTCTGATCCCAAATGTGAAACATGGTGTCGACCATTTCCTATAATAGCGCATGAGTGAAATCATAGGCATAAACTTGAATCTTATATTGAGGCTCCAGTTCTGAATTATCTCAAAATGCCTCCAGCTCCCAGTTTGACTACATCAGACACAATGTTTTAAGATACTTTGCACATAACTTAATTTCCCCCTACATGTTTAGAACCCACTATAACATTAATATCATTAATACAGTGTACAGTCAGAAAAATGGGATGTGCTCTGTGATAAAAGTCCAAAATAGTGTTTAAAAACAAAACAACAACAACAACAACAAAAAAAAAACAGGTTGTCCAAAACATGATCAAAAACTATGGTCCTACAAGTACAAGATATGCTGTTGATTTGTGGTCAGTATCAAGGTTTGCATTTTAAAAATGCAGCAGTAGTGCTTAATTGTTTAAAATTTTAGTGAGAAGAAGAAAAAAAAATACTTTCAAACAACCAAAAAGTTTATAATTTACCTTTTGTTCTTGATGGCAAACATTAAAATAAAAAAAGGTTATGCCTTAAATGTATGTCAAAAAGAAGTACAGTATATCCCTAACAGGCATCAAGGGTCAAAAATCAGGCTTCTGGTCCATTTTGGCAAAAGAAAAACACAAATAAACACAAATAAAGGAGGGAAAGGAGACGATGAGAAGCAGGATGGCAGAGGATTGTCAGTATGCAACTTAAACAAACTGAAGGTTCACAAAAAGGCCGTCTTTCTCCTCGTCAGTCCAACCATCCTGTACTGACTCATCTTCTGCTCAGGTATATACTTAAATATATTTTTGGGGGGGATGTTGGGTTTCTGGGCCAGCGGAGGTTTCTTCATGAGAGTGGGCTTGGCGGGTTTCGGTGACATGGTGACAGGATTGACCAGCGAGGAGGTTTCGCCGTTCCCCTCAGGAAACTGGTCTAGAGGAACTCCAGCCAACTTGTAGTGCTTCTTCCTGAGCTTGCCCAAACGCAGACGCTCATAGTCCAGCTGGCTCTCTAATTCTAATACTTTCACCTGTGACTCCATTTCTTCTTTTTTCAGCTTAATTAGTGACATCCCAGAGAAGTCCATTGTATCTTTGTCCTCCAGGTGCTCCTGGGCCGTCTTTGTTGAGGTCATCACGTTAGCTGCCATTTCATTCACGTGGTGAGAAGCCTGCTGGAGAACAGGCAACTTCTTACTGTGGCGATCTGCCTTAACCTTTGAAGCAGCCACCAGCTGCGCCATGCTTGCAGCAATCTCATGAGAGCAGACAATCAGCTCCTCATATTTTCCCGTGTGCAGCACCACCTTATCAGCCGACTCTACCATTTCTGTGGCTCCCCATCCTACAGCCTTAGCAACAGAGGTGAGTCCCTCTGTCCAGCGAGAGTTTTTGGCATAGAACTCCCCAATGGTGGTAGCGTCCCGCCCACTCTCGACAATCTCCTTTTGAAAGTCTGTGGAGGCTATGACCAGCATACGGATGGCCTTCATCAGGTCTGTGCAGTTATTGAGGATCCTTTCAAGATATAAAGGCCTGGATGACCTCTAATTTCCTACTTCTAAATTCAGATAAAACTGAGGTTATTGTACTTGGCCCTAAAAATCTTAGAAATATGACATCTAACCAGATACTTACTCTGGATGGCATTACTTTTGTCTCCAGTGACACTGTGAGGAATCTTGGAGTCATTTTTGACCAGGATATGTCTTTCAACGCGCATATTAAACAAATATGTAGGACTGCTTTCTTGCATCTGCGTAATATCTCTAAAATTAGAGGCATCCTGTCTCAGAGTGATGCTGAAAAACTAGTTCATGCATTTATTACTTCTAGGCTGGATTATTGTAATTCATTATTATCAGGTTGTTCTAAAAGCTCCCTGAAAAACCTTCAGTTAATCCAAAATGCTGCAGCGAGAGTACTGACAGGG
>VUQI01032320.1:0-22172 GCA_015106735.1 Paratilapia polleni | reverse complement strand
ACTGTGGCTGGTCAGACTCAGCTCTGGAGTACGAAGAGGCACTGCAGAGAAAAAAAAAAAAAAGGATATCAGAAATGTAACAAAAACCAAAAAGACTTTCCATTTATTATTCAGACAAATCAGCAATAAAATACACAGAAAAACCATGCTAACGGTACAATCATGCTCATTTCCATTCAAAACATGCTCTGCATACACTCCAGTTGCATGCCTGCCAGCTTAACTACCAAAGTGATTTATTGCGAGGAATGTTGGAAGTCTCAGTGCCCCAAGCTTACCGTCCTCCAGGGTATGTTGACTGACTTGGTCTGACATACGACTGGCTCCCATTGGCATATAAGCCACAACGTAAAAGCTGTAGTTTCGAGCTGGCTCCAGGTCATCAATGATATAACTGGTTGTGTCGTTGCCAATAACAACTTGGTATTCTTCATTGTTTAGACCTGACAAAAATCATACAGTAGGTCAGGAAACAGGGTAAAGTTATGCACAGGAGGAAAAAAAAAAAAAAAATACTGATTTACCTTGAAAGGCTGTCAAGTGTGCGTCTTATAAAGAGGCAGTGTTTTGAAAGAATTTTAAGTTTCTGAATGCCACTCATCTTTTGTGTAAACGCATGAACACATACCTGCTTCCAGACCGCTTAAAATAAACTCAGTTTAACATCTAAAAAGGCACGACTTAATGGAGTTACTTAACTATCACTTTAAAGGTTAAAGTGAAATATCTTCTTACAATATTAGTTTGCAAAGCTGTGATACTTAAAAAAAAAAAAAAAAAAAAAAAAAAAAAAAACCTGTCCCTTTAAACCCAAGCAGAATGAGCTGGGGAGTGGACAATGGGCAGACTAAGCCTGTTGTTATTTAAGTGAAGTTGCCTTGACCTCTGCTCCATGCAGCAGCAACAGATGGCATTCACCAAGGAACGTTGATCACGTGTGAGTGTGATGTAGTGTATTGTGGTTGACAATCTTTTTTAGGCCCAAATGATAAGTAGAAACAAATTAGCCACGTTTTTCTCTTTGTCTCACCTTCAGCCTTCATATAATGGATAGAGTAGGCAATGACTTTGTCTGCATTGTAGAGAGGTCTCTCCCAGGCCAATAAGATAGCAGAGCTTGAGATGGTCTCAGCATGGATATTTCTCGGTGCACTGGGCCTGTCCTCCGACATGACAACAATAAGGCGAGCCAAGGACAGCACAGAGCCCAGTTCATTCTCTGCCATGCACTGATAGATGGCATCATCCTCAGGGATGATCTGGGTAATCACCAATTTACTATGAAACAAGAAAAAAAAACAAAAAAAAAACAAAATGAAAAAACAAAACAAAACAGAGAACCTCTTATTTAAGCAAGTTTTTCTGGTATTTAATTATATTTAATTGTGCCTAAAATTCCTGTTATACCATACCTGTCATACATCTTAATCCTCCCATTTAAGTGAACTTGTTCTCCATTCTTCAGCCAGCTGATGCGAGGTGGGGGAACTCCCTCTGCCTGGCACACAAACCGGGCCGTGCCTGCTCTTGGACGGGTCTGGCTCTCAGGCTTCTCAACTATGGTTGGTGGCACTGAAACAGAAGTGCAACATAAGAGCTAATTGTTACCTTTTATTAACCCATGGAGTTGCACCTAACACTTTTGCTACTTGGAGGTATAAACATTTGCAAAAGCTTCTGTTGTATCTCTGCATATGGAATATAAGAAGCAGGCAGAAGACCTCTGTGGTGTAATCACCAAAGACTAAACATTACCTAAAACTGTGAGGTTGGCTGCAGCAGTGGTGTGGTTGCGGGTTCCAGGGGTGGTGGCCCTGCAGAGGTAGACTCCGCTGTGCTTGGTACCGACATCAGTAATAAACAGGTTCCCATTACCCAACACTTTGGCTTTGTACACATCAATGGGTTTACTGTCAGCACGGCTCCAGGAGATGATGGGCCAGGGATTGCCTGAAGCTGCACACTCCAACACCACAGCTTGGTGAAGGGAAACTGTTACATTTTGAGGTCCAGCAATGATTCTGGGTCTCTGACGTGGTTTAGGGCCTGCATCTTTACAAGAAAATGTAAATAAGAAAGTCAGGGAATAATACTGTTTAATGCTCACTCCTAAAATGCAGTCAATGATATTACTGTACCTTGGTTGACTGTCAGTGTGGCCTCTCGACTCTTTAACTGACTACCGATGTTAGTTGCCACACATCGATAGTGTCCAGCATCTTCCAATTGTACATTGTGAATCTGAAGAACTCCATTTGGCAAAACAGTTATTCTGAAAACATTTAAAAAAAACAAAAAAAAACAACCGTTATGATCAAACTAGAAGGCACACATGGAAACCAAAAGGAGCCTCCCTCTAGGGTAAAAAAAAAAAAAAAAAAACTGTGCATGACCCATCTAAAATTACATGGGTAATGTGTCTAAAATAAGTAATATTTGTGTGTCTGCAGGCACCTGTCCTTCTGCAGTGGCAGTGTGCTTTGGTTGAGCTCCCAAGTGATGGTGGCAGCAGGGCTGGAGATGACCGCACAGGAGAATCGTGCCACAGAACCCACAGTCACCACGATAGGCACAGGATGCAACACAAACTCTGAGACACCTGTGAAAAGAATCAATTTCAACTAATTATTCGATCTGTTTTAGTACCACACAAATATAATACATTTATTTTGTGAAAATATCATACATTATGCATGCAAACTCCTGACTTTGATGGATGGTAATTGATTAGATCAAAGGTACTGAACTTGCTTTTGTACAGATGAGCTATGAGGTCCCATTCTGACCAGCTGGCCTAATCAATGGATCAATTCACGAATGACACTGAATGATGCATTATTATACATAAAAACTAATCAATACAGTTTACATTAAATAAAATACTGCAAGCAAAAGTAGAGATGGAAAATGGTGAACAATGCTGAAATATAAACTTATCTTTTCACACACAATATATTAGATTTTCTTGATATCATGTTGCAGATATTTTATACATTTGTCATCTACTTTAAAATGACTAAAACCGTGCAATTTGCTGAACCACACTTTGTTTATGTACCTTCAAACGTGTTTTAATAACCACCACAAATAAGCAGCCACCAATCTGCATTTAACTGAAGCCTGCTCTACAAGATATGATCAATGACCTTCATTTATTAAGGTGATAACTCTCTCCCTCCCCCCTCACTCACAGAAAGGAAGTCAATATCATGTTAAAGGAAATCAATTCTCCATTCACCCACTAAAGCTCCACATTCTGAATCCTGGGATTTGGAATATCAAAATTAAAGAGCAATGCTTTAAATTAAAATCTAATCTCATCAATATTACACAAATAAAACTTTGATCCTGCATATGTGAGGTGAATTAAGGGCTATTCTCCTTTATGAAAGGATTTGTGAACTGCTCCTCTGAATTTACAGTAGGAGTTGGTTTAAGGTTAATGTATGATAACAAAATATCAGGTCAAAATACACAGAGTTATTCCTCAATAGTTTGTCTTATTGTGAAGTCTGGTACTAGTCACCTACTCTCACTCCAGATAACATAGCAGGCTGGTGAACATCCTGAACACACACAGTGTCTGGTAAGAAGTTAACAATATGATGCTGACCACCTGGTATTGCTCATGTAGACGGTGGGTGTGGTCAATCTGCTAATATGGTCACCTCTGTTGTAGAGTGCAGATCAATGTCTAGGTCAAACAACACAAAGGTCTCTCTAAAGAGGTCAAAGTGCACTGCAACCCAATGTCAATTCCATTTTAGCCCAAACAGGGAGCGAGATCGAAGCCAGTTTACCATTAGTCAACAAAACAGACCTGGTGATTCCAATGCTTTTTTCAAGTGAGACAGTAGTAATAAACTGTGGTATTGAAAAAGTATTTTATCCACAAACCAAAGGGCAAGCCAAAATTTCAAGACACACTGTGTTCATATCTGCAAAAACATAGCTGCTATGGCCATCGAAAACAGTTCTTCTGATTGTCAGATGAAGACATCTGCAATTTTTCTGCTTTGCATCAAGCTCCACTAGCATATAACATGCATCAATCTCCTTATCAAACACTTTCACACAACCAAACATATGTTTTTGCTGCCCCTGGCTCAGATTCAGTGATCTTTTGAATTGGGCAACATTTTCCACTGAAGGGATGCTTGGTTTCCAGGTGCCTCTTAATCTTGCTTGGCATCATCATGTTAGCATTAATTAACTCCTCCCAACAAATGGCTGAAGGCTGCTGAAAACCTCAGCCCAGCTGAAGCCTTAAGACGGGTACTTTTTTGGTCCCTTTAGACAGTTTCTCCACAAGAAAGTGGAGAATGAGTTTTACCACAAAAATGTAATCTTCCTTACTATTGATCAGGATCTTTATTGTGTACTAATGTAGTAAATTTCAGTGTCATTCATTGTTTTTGTGGCATACCATTTGGGAGCAACTGTTGCAAGTAAAAAGACATGACATCTATCTGACAACTGTCTAATTCCTGGAGATGTAGAATTGGGGATTTAGTGAAAGAAATGCACTAAAGAAAATGTCTCCTGCATTAAACATATCTTGAAATTACCATTGCTCCTTTCTGTGGAGCATCAGGTTCAATCATTCACATGCCAAACTGGCCTTCTTTAACAAAAGCGCTCTGCTTGACAGGGCAACAGAGGGGCTGATCCAGTGAAAAGGATTGTGGGCTGGGAGGAAGAACAGCAGGGTGACCCAGCTAAAGGAGGACCGTGACATCACAAAGCCTTTCCCCAGCTGACCCCTGACCCTCAGGACCTCTGGACAGAAGGGGAGCACAGAGTAGACCCATCCTCCACTCCCCGCCTACAGCTGACCAAAAACCTTTAACCCCTTCACTGACAAAGGATGAATGCCAAACCAAACTTGACTTTGGATGATTTTAAGTGGTCAACTTAAATATAATTTACAAATTCTTACTTTCTATCAAATAGAGAACAACTGCTAAGGGTGCATTTGGCTGCCCACCAAAGGAAAGTCACCAATGGGGATGAATTTACTCAAATGTAAGACATTTGTTTATCAAATGGCCAAAAGTGACAGGAAAATGATTAGCTAAGGTAATAGTCTCTCCCTTAACCAATCATGGTTATGTGTGTAGCCACCTCCCAAAAGCCCATACTGGGCCAATAAAAAGCATGCTGTAATTTTTATTTTATTTTTTTCTTTGTATCTCTATACTTAAAAACTGTCTTTTGCATAGAAGTTGTACCATTTTTTGTAATGCTGAGCATTACTGCTAAAATCTATATCCTCAATGTCTGAATCAGCATATTGCAGAAGGCAATATTAGTTTCTATGACACCAGTCATGGGATATCCCTTGTAAGACCTATGAAAAGTGTCCATGGTAGACCAGGCCCATTGTATAGACACAGCTGTCCTGTCCACTGATATGTGGACAAATAAATGCCCATGAATCAGGCCTTTTCTTCTGGGGCAGTCAGGGGCACTCCAAACAAAGGCTTAAAGGCAAATGGCCTTTGAGAGATTCCTCAGGGTAGCAGACCATTTGGCAATTACACACAGCAATAGTCTGCAGTGACTATGTAAACGCACTAATATTTAAAGAGACACATGGATAATTTCTTACTTTTTGCAATGTTTATAGGGCACCTACAGAGAGTGGTACTTTTCCCTCAAAACACAGAAAACCGGGACTGCCTGTTTATTGAGTATTTACGAGCCTTTAGATTTACTCCCCATCTATGTTTAACTGTCTATTAAAATGATTTTATAACTGGACTGACAGCTTTTAACTGTGCCACAGAAGGCCATGTTTTCCCTCAGTAAAGACACAAGGAGAGGAGTGAGGTACATCTGCTTCCCATCCCCAGGTTTGTTATCCATGAACTTGCCATTGTTATTTGTGCATGCTGACAACACCACAAAGTCAATATCACCAGCAAGGGTAGCCAGTCATCACAGTGAACAGTGGAAGACAGGAATAAAGTCCATGTTAGAAATTCTTTCAGCCTGGGACCCATACTTACTTGCGATAGTCAGGTGTGATCTTTGGCTTAAGATAGCTCCATATTTGTTTTGGGAGAGGCACTGATAGAATCCTTCATCTGAATCCTCCTTGGTATGCTTTATCTTTGGTATGTACAAGGAGCCATTTGGCAGAAACTGAATGTGTTCACTTTCAGCCAACTTAACCCCATTCTTTAGCCACTTGATGGTGACGGGAGGCTGCCCATGGGCCTGACAGTCCAATACAGCAGGCTCCTTTGGTAATACAGTAACATCACTGGGCTCTGTGATGAAGGACAACTCGCTGAAACAAAAAACACCTACAGGGAAAGAAAGGGTGCATTAGTGAGGAGTTGTTTCTGAGTAACGGAAGACCACAGCAGGTCATATTAACTCTATAACCTGTGAGGGATATTATAGAAAAACCGCACTGATTACAGGAAGTTTTTTTAAAAGACCATACAGCATAATGTGGCTGACAAACATGCATGTTCTTAGTATAACACACTCTATAAAAGCACCTATAGTTTGGGTAACGTATGTTAATGTTAACGTGCTAAGGCAATTTGTCTTTCAGAAACAATGAAGTGTGTATTTGCTCCTTGTCACAAGTAGCTGAAGGTGAGGTCTTGTTACCTCGTCTTATTTGGGTCAAAAAGTAACGCTGTCTTTATAGAGACGAGTTACATCGCTTGTTTCAGAGAGGACCGGCTGCAAACAATATATGGCGTAATTGACAATCAACAGAAGGTACGGGTACCGCAAAGGTTAGCTGATTCACAACCATTACATCCATAACAAAAACACTTACTTGATAAAGGAAGAAACAAAACAAAAAGCAGCCAGCGCTGGCAAATTTTCTTCTTAAAATTCGCCATTTATCCAGACTGCCGTGTCATTTTTCCCCCCCCAACAAAGTGGACGCTGCTCTCCACCGTGCTGCTCATAGATCCCCAAACTCTCTTCTGCGGGTAGAGGAGAACCAGCGGCTCTATGCCGGGGACACCCCCCCCCCCCTCTTACGCATGCGCAGATGATGATAATAATAAGCAAAACAGCGTAAAAGTGAAGTCAGGTGACCTCATGCGTCCCTTGAAAAGTCTCACAAGATGAGAATCTTGATTTAATGTTATTTATAACACATGCATAGTAATCTAGCTTTGAGGTTTCAAACATGCAGCCAGCTCGTCCCCCTGGATGGCTTTGCAAACTGTTTGAAAGCTCATTAAATAACAAAAATAATTAAAAAAAAAGCACCTGGCTAGGTAGGTTTCACTTTGGATAATGGCTTCATCTTTTTTAAAATCTATTAAAATGCACTTCCTTACACTAAAGAAAGGGAACATTTTGGAGGGGTGTTTTCTTCTGCAGTGGTTTTACTTGAGATCAGTTTGGGCTTTATGCAGTTCCTAAACTAAAATGAGTTTTACACCCCTGATCTAGACAATGATCATCATCCTTTAAGACCCTCACCTGAAGATAAAAATTAAAAGATCTCCTGGAAGTGGGTCTGTCATACCACAGTATAACCATATTTGGTATGTGAGGCCTAATAATGTGTACCTGTCTTCACATTTGGTTCAGCTGTATTAATTCACAGACAGGAACACTTTCATGCAGCCTACAACTTACACCTCTGATTGAATGGTAACCTTGACCTCATGTGAGTCTGACATTTCCTATTAATATTTTTTTATAATGCTGGTCATCTGTAAGAGTAAGAACTACTTTGTTATGATGTGATGTTGTATTTTTGTCTTTTGATCTTATCTAATGTCTGTATTTAAGAAGATATTTTTAGCTCAGTGAGACTTTCTGAACATTTAATGCTTACTTATTAACTTTTTGTGGTACAGGTTTTGCAGCCCAGGTCTTGCCACATGGCAGCAACTGGAGGCTACTTCGTGTGTTGTTTATATAACTTGTGCTTGTGGTTTATTTGCATAATAATATCTCTATGTTTCTCCATATTGCCATTTGCCATTTTTGCTTTATCTGGATATGAGACGTTATTGGACGTCTGTTAGTTTGATCATGGGTTTGTAAATACCATAAAGCCCTACAAAAAAATGAATTCAGTTAAATTTCAGTAAATTTCTTTCTTGTTAACATTTCAGCTGAAGTGCTTTTGACACACTAAGCTCTCGGGAACATTGACTAGATTACCTCCAAAATGATCAGAAATCAACAACCCATTTCCCATGTTTCAATATATCAGATGTTTTGGACAACAAAATAAGATGAACATTTCAATTCTCAGTTACCAGCAGTTAATTAGGTCACATTGAACAGCATCTGCTGCTACCACAGAACCTGGTAATTATGAAGGGATATTGATGGCTGCAAGTCAGCTGCTTAATGAATTCAGATATTGATCCAGCCACCGTGCCTTTTGACAATGACCCTCCTGTCTCCAGGCCCTCATTCAATAGCAACACAATGGGCTCCAGCTGTGAGCTCAGCCATGCAGTATCAGCAAAACCTCCCTCTGCTGGCACAGGTAAATAAAGTCATCACACTGGTAACTGTGCTCCCTCACAAAACATATCATGCTCTCCTTCCCAGCTATATCTACGAATGGATGTTCACTGATTTCAGTCTAAAAACATGCACCTCCAAACTTCAATATATAATCAAATGAGGAGAAGTGTAATTATGTATTGATTAGAACTAACTATTGATTTAATCATCCAAAGCCTTCTAGTTATAACTCAAGGCTCAAAACCATTTGTCAGGCGGATAGTATCTGGTGAAGTGTTTACTCAGTAGTAATAATTTCTATACTAAGGGGGGAAAAAAAAGGTTTGTTCACCCTCTCAAAACCCCCAGTGATGATAGTAGTTGTCACTGTGCATGCTAGAACCTATGCCCCCCCAGATTCTTTAAATATTGACATGCGGTATGTAAAAACAGACACACAGCACCTTTTTCCTTATGAAATCTATTGAATCATGTTGCCAAATGTTGTGTTGTGGAGGCTGAAATAACCACTGGGCTCCGCATGGCTAAAGGTCAGGCTGTTTGGCCACGATCAATAGGGTTAAGGTCATTAACATATTATGAATATCATGAGGCCCTGGGAAAGCGGAGCAGAGGACTAAAGATCTGGGCTCTGATTGGCTAGAGCTTGTTTCTAGGAGAGGCCACCCCCTACAGGACTTAGAGGTCATTTGAAGAGCTGATGACCTCTAACCTTATGCCAAGAAGGTGATGGAGAGGTTGTAGGTCTACATAAAACTAACTGACAAAATATTAAAAGTGTGTGATGTTCGATCAAAGGCAAATAAACATCAGTATTGGCATATTTGGAAAAATCAATACCGTATGAGCTTTGTTTTTTGTCTCTTTTCCAAAAATATGCTAATAATAGCACAAATTGGAAATTGTTTAAGTAATAAAACAACCAGTTCTTTTATTATTAACTAGTGTAGTTACAGCAAAACTACAATGACTACAAAGTCCTGCCATGCTACTTTTTCTCATGCCGTGAAGCACTTTTTTTTAACTGCAAAAAAAAAAAATAAAATACAAAATTATCACCACTTAAAATACACAAAAACATTCTTTAAAAAAGTTTATTGGCTTTTAAAACCACTTTAAAAATCTCACCAGTGAGTACTTTCCATTGAAAAAAGAAACAACGCGATTGCAATATTAACAAGCTACTGTACATTAAGCAGAACACCAGACAACACCACAGAGGAGGGTTTTTTTTCTTTTCTACTGGTAGAAATGGACAAGATAGTCTAACAGAGTTGGTTCTGGGTCAGTCAAAGGTAAAGAATCGCTGCTTGATGGAGCTTCAGAACTCATAAAGAGGTGCATTTCCTTCATTCAAATTCAAATATCAGTGCCATATTGTTAAAGAAAAAATGAAGAGAAAATGTTAAAATAAAATATTCTTCACAAAATGCATTTTGCAAAAAAACAAAACAAAAAAAAAAATATGTAAAATTGCCCGAAAACAGTTAACATAACATATAGAACAACATTAACTTAGTAAACAGCACACAACAAAAGTAATGTAACTCATGAAACTAGCACTGCCAGTCTGGTTAACAGAACCTGCCCAAATCACAGAAGACAGTGGTTACCAAGAATACAAAGTACAACAGAAGTAATCACACATGCGTGCGTACAATCATTTATCAACATAATGAGCATGTAGGTCTTAAAAGGTTATTTAACTTTTTTTCCCTCAATGCTTTATATTCTCATGTAAGAGAATGAGTAAGAAATGTGTATCTCACTGAGATTAATGCACATTTTGCTACAAGACAATTAGTCATTTTCTGACAATTCACTTAACTTCTTTACTCATCTTGTCGTAAAAAATATTTTTTTCTTTTTTTTTTCTTTTTTTCCCCGCGGGCATCCATCATTACATTTGTCCATAAAGATGTGGCAAAGCCATGTGTCATAAAAATTTAGTGCAATAACGTGAACCTCCAAAGTTTGTTGAAACATGAGTAATCGTTTTTTCCAGTGTCTGCTGAAAGACTTTGAGCACAATGTCTGTCACAGAGATGTTTGCAACCAGCTAACAGTATCACAACTTTTTTTTTCTCAATATACCATGCTATTGATCCTGCTCAAAGCACACATCACTTCTGCAACTGCAGAGACCTTTGAATAGAAAACAAAAAAAATTGTAAAAAAAAAAATTTTTAAATCAGCAAGCGAGACCAGACAGCATTACTTTTACAACACACTGAGCCAGAAATGTAACACACAACATACAGTATCTTGCCGACTATAAATCTGTTTTTTTTCTTTTAAATGGCACATACTTAGCTAGAACAATGGCCATAATATAGTGTCTTGATACATCAAATCTCTATGTATCTATCCTATTTACAGATGGAGCTTAAACATGACTTATACAACATTGACAATAGCCAAAAACTCAAGCAAGCATCCTACTGTATCACATAGCCTACCTGGCTAGCAGTGATGGTTTCAACATGCTTTCAGGTCCATGGTTACCTATAAAACATAGGACAGTGACCATTTCACAAATTTACATACTGTACATAAGATTTATCTAACTTAATCCTTTTCCACGAATGCAATAGAACTCTTTTATATCTCTGAGGCTGCCCGCTTCCCGTTGTTGTTAATGTTTACAAGGAGTGTTTCTATGTGTAATAATCTCTTATGATTTTTCAAACAGAGCATCTTTGGTATGGATATAAGGCTGGATCTCCACAAACATAATAATGTAATTTCCTCTTGATCTCAAGATGACATCAGAACACACGTCAGCCTCCATCCTTCCTTGTAAATGAGCCTTCTCCATACCATTGATATTCTTATCCAAGCTGGGAGTATAGCATGCCAAAAACCAAAAGAAAAATCTCATGACTGTGAGTGCACCTGCCATGGTCTCATGAAATGATAGCATATCAAATTCCTCTAAATCCAATACCGATAAGGGCACACACAGTGTAGTTGTTAGCCTATACATTACATATCTATATTGAAACACTGCGAAACAAAAACAACAAGAAATAGTATTGAAAATATCAGAGTAACAGCTGCCTTGATATGATGAAGCTCTGGATGGTTCTGAAGATATCTTAACATTATACTATATACAGTCTCTCTAAAGATAGCATAAGGCCTTGAACTTTGGAAATAAGGCAGCCAGTTGTTGATTCCTTTCAATGTATAGTCCACAAAGTGGCCTGAATCTCCATCTTCTCACTACAGATTCATCTACTCCCTTTATAAGATATTAAACAGTACAAGAAGTATAGGCTTAAGAAAATTTCACTCTTGGACAATGCTCAGATGTGAATCAGTTTTCCACTGATTTTGGTATATGATAAAGATCATGTCATAAATTCAGCACCCGGCAGCTTAAGAGGCTACCCTTTTAAATATTCAGATATGGCAGGCAGATGTACTACAACTAACATGTGCATATACTACAATATTGTCTCCATTTGGTTGAATTTGAACTGCAACAGCATATGTTTTTGGTGAAGTCACTTGTGCCAAATTTCCTACCCCTCTCACTTTCCTTAATTGTTTATTAAATACAAATATTGCATTATTGAAGATTACCCTTCTGCTAATGTTCTTAAGTAAGTGCACGTGGCCACCGAGAACTGAGATGAGGGAGAAAAGTGGTTCAATACTGAAACTCTGGGTGACAAATGCGAAAGAAGGGAGTAATTAAACATCAGTATAGGAGAGATTTTCTGGTAAGCCTGGCACTTTTAACAGAACAAATGGCAAAGTCCAGACAAATCCCAACAAACTAGAGTTTAAAAACAGATTTACTACATATGCACAAAACCAAACAACAGAGAACAGAAATCATACAGAATAAAGGATAACATTAACCCAGCATCTCTACTGTAGTAGGCTGGTCTTTGCTTTCTAGCCAGTCAAAACCAGAGTTCACAGTATCACTGCATATCTGCTGAAAAAGCGGGTCGTTCTTCAGTTCTTCCAGTGTCGAGTCTTCATATTGTTCCTGCTGTTGGTTAGGATCAAATAGTAAGTTGGTGTCCAAAGTGTTAAGGTCAGTGATGCTACTGGACAGATCTGAGGTCAGTCTGATGTCATTTGAGAAGTCGGACGCCACAGCGTTGAGCTCCGAGGCTACCTGACCTACCAACTGGGAGCTGGGGTTGAGGCCATCATCCCCCAGCAAGTCCTTGACAGTGTTGTTGAAATCCAGCTGTTGCTGTTCATCCTCCACCTCCTGCTGCTGTGTGCTCTGGAGGAGCAGCTGTGGCTGCGTTTGGACTGGATTCTCCTGGAGCTGCTGCTGCTGCTGCTGCTGTTGCTGGTCTTGTTCACCAGAGCCTACTTGTGCTTGGCTGTCCCCAGTAGAGAAACCCCCCTGTTCTCCACTTCCAGAGGCGAGGTAGCCATGCTGCTGGAGCTCAAAGGCAGCAGGGCTGGAGCTAACAGGCAGCTGAGTCTGGTGAGCAGCTCCTGCAGCAAAGCCAGGAGTGGTCTCCAGGATCTGTGTGAGGTTCATACGGGCCGTGTAGTTAGAGGGGAGGTTGTTTATGCCCAGACCACGGACAGAATCATCCCCATCAGCTTCCATCTTGCTGAGAAGAACATTGGTGATTTTGGCGGTGTTACTCTGACCCTGCACAGGCAGCATCTCACTCTGCATCATGATGTTCAGAGGTACAGACTGGCTACGCTGGACCATGCTGTGGACAGAGCTGACAGTCTGGCTGTTCGACAGGATACTGAGAACCTCAGAGGTGATGGGGGAGTTAAAAGGTGAAACCACAGCTCGAGTTGTTGTGGTGGTACTTGTGGTGGTGGTTGGAGGGCCAGTGTTGCCACTAAAGTTCCTCTGGCGCACTGCTGGGCTAACACTGCGGCAACGGAAAGTACTAGATGTAGATGAAGATGAGGCCTTGTTGTCTAACGGAGCAGGCACAGCAAAACTCTCTTGTTTGGTAGGAGTTGTTACCATTTGCTGCTGCTGTTGCTGCTGCTGCTGTTGCTGTTGCTGCTGTTGCTGAACTGGAGAGATTGGGGTCAAACGGCCAAAGTGAGCGGCATCCTGCCTCGACTGAGACTGAAATGACTGGCCAGGAATTGCAAATGCATGCGGCTTACGAAACTGATCATCTACCAGGTCTTGGTAGCTGGGCAGAATGCCAATGCTATGGTTGGACAAAGGACCAGCAGAGTTGCTGTTGTAACGGTTGTTGATCCACTCCAGCTTGGCCTTGTCAGGGTGTGTTGCCATGGGCCTTTGCATGGGCTTGACAGGGCTGCTGGAGACAATACTTGCATCATGATAACCTGTAATGCTCGAGTTAATGGGAGTAAAAGCAAAAGGGTTCCTGCACTCCACAGGGCTTGGGGGAACACTGCTGCTGCAGTTGGACAGTGGTGTGCTGATGGGGGTGTGACGACCCATGGCTCCATCCACAGGGGTGATCGGAGCCATGCGGGAACAGGGGCTCTCTCTCGTCAAGCTGTGAGCAAGTGTCATTTCAGATGTGGGGGTGGGTGTCGGGGTTGGTGTTGGTGTTGGGGTGGGAGTTTGGACTGGAGTGGTACTACTGTGGGCAGAGGGGTAGAACGTAGTAGTGGCCTGGTGAGCACTGAGGATGGAGCCTTGATTGCTGGCTGACTGACCTTGTAGGGACACGTCAACACAGTTACCAAACAGACCCTTCAGCTTCATCTGCTCCTCCATTTGGACTAGCTCCTCCACGATGCTGTCTTGAGTCATCTCATCATCATTGAATGGAAAGTAGTCCATGTTGGACTGAGAACCTGCAAAATCAACCATCTCCTGTGTGAGGGTGAGCTGGCCTGAGGCCTCAGGAGGTTGAGCCATAATGGAAAGTTGGTCAGTAGGGGCTTGTTTGTGTTCTGCTGGTATCTGCTGGGCAAACGCCTGTTTCCGAAGCTCATCCAGCTGCCCCTCCTCCCATATTGTGCTCTTTAAGTCACTCATCACAGAGGCTTCGTGTGGTCCTGAGTTGGCTTGTATGGCACGAGGATCCCCAGTGATCTGCTGCAGCAGTGCCTGATCAGTCGTGTTAGTTCCAGCTGCCCCAGTGCTGGCAGCAGGGCTGAGAGAATGGGCTTCGTGTTTCAACACCAAGTCTTGGTGTTTGACAACAGTCTGGGTGCCCTCAGTGTGTGTGATGGGCGAGTCAGAGAGTGCAAGGATCTGTGTGGGCCCTATAGAAGTGTGTTTCACTTTGCAGGGGGCACTCTCTGGTCTAGCAGGGGTTCCTGGTCTGGGGATCCTCTTCACTGTAGCACTGACTCCAGGTTTGGGATTGTCAACTACAGTCAGTGGCTGCTGGGATATAAACACCCTTTTCACAGGAATCGCATGGGACTCCCCAGCTGTGCGCTTCCTGGGGCTCTTGGCGTCTGGGCAGGGATCCTTCGATGTTGGAGTAACAGCAGAAGAGCCATTAGATGATGTGTTGACATTGGAATTCTGATTATCAACAGTCAAGTACAAAGTACTGTCATGGCAGTTACTGTTATTGCTGTCCTGAGTCCCAGCTGCAGCTACAGAAGTAGGAGGGGATGTGGGGTCATTTTTTATCCTTACCCCTTTGTCTGGTCCTGGAGAACATTTAACAAGGAAACTTGGCTCACTGGCAGCCCTGAACTTTGCCACTCTCTCCTCTTTGGCTCCTACAGCAGTTTTCTCTGTGCCAGATGTGGAGTTATTGTCATTTCCAGCTTCAGACACCACTTTGGTGTCAGCAGAGGGGGTGGGAGTAGAGGCTGGAGCACTGGTTCTGACTGCAGGAGACTGGGTGGCAGCAGAACTCCCGCCTTGTGGCTGCTGGGATTCATCCAAAGCAGCTGTGGTACTCACACCAGCTGAGGCAGGTCGCATAGTTGTGCTGCTGCTGCTGCTGGGAGCGAGAGCGATGGCCGTCATCTTCACCACATTGACTGAGCTGACGTGGGGAGTGGGCATCACAGTTTTTATGGGGCTGTTGGTGATGAGCAGGGTGGGGGGTGAACGCAGTGTGATGGCACTGGTGGCAGAGGGCTTAGGCAGGATTTGGGCGTACCGTGTACTGTGTCGTGCCAGCCGGTCACCCACAGGACTAGCTGAGATATTCTGGGGGGTTTTGGGGGACTGTTTAAGAGACTGAGTAACCACTTGGAAGTTCACAGGCAACACTTTTCCTTCTGCTGTCCCTACAGGGCTGGGCGAGGTCATCAACTGCCTGCTTCTCTGTACCTGGGAAAACAATGAAAACATAATAGTAAATTTAGGCAAAATTATTGATGACATATCAGAATATAATTAAAAGGAAAAACTCAGTCATGTACCGTCACTGGGCTGGGGACAGCTGCTACTACAATGCCTATGGTAGGCTGAGGGGAGAGCAGAGCAGGGCTGCCACAGGGGATCGTGGGGCCCGGGGTACTGGCCTCTGTTCTCTTGACCTGGGTCTCAGTGGGCAGGGGTGAGTGGAGCTTCTGCTCCTGCTGCTTCTTCTGGATCTTGCGTTGCAGTTGCTGCTTTGCATCAACAGAAGGAGAGGGCAGGGTCTTCACCTGGGGCTGGAATGAGTTAGACTCCGCCGTCGGCACAAACGCAGAAGCTGGAGTTGGTGTCTTCATTCCTGTCAAGACATGAAAAAGTCACAGGAGTGTGTTAATGAAGTACACAGTGTCAACAAGAGGAAAATGGGATAGGGGATGGATTATCAGAGGTGATCTTGTCTTGTCATCTCTGACAGAGCCATGATCGAGTACCTGTCTGCAGAGTGTTGGATAACTAGAATTCAATATCCTATAGTATGTGTGGTCTCACAAACATTTGAGGCCGCACAGACATCATAAGTGTGGTTAATATGAGACAACAGCTGATTTAGCTTGGTTATATTTTAGATGGGTGAACATCTAAAAATTGTGTGTACTGGGGACGCACCAAAATTCCAGGCAGATGTAAAGATACAAGATTTAACAAATTAGCTGACTGCCCATTTCAACAATTGTTTGTCTTTGTCATTTTTTCATTCCTCCCTTTGGGAATGAAAATAATAAAAAAAAAAAAAATGTGTGTGTTTCTATACATGCAGCTTTTATGTCCCAGTGACCATAAATATTAAAGTTAATTTAGATAATGCTTAAAAAAAAACATAAGCTGCCTGAGGTGTGTCAAGATAGCTGCAGATTGGTGTGACTTACTTCAAAAAAGACTTTGGATAAAGATCAGCCACTTATATCAGTAAATGTGATCTCTTTTGCAGACAGGCCGATATCGGCCAATATTGGGTGAAACCAACTGTTAAATATCCGGTGCATCCCTAGTGTACATGCAATCATTGTTTTGGGCGTGTTTTATAAAATGCATGCTGTAACGTCACTTGCAACATAAAATCACTTTTTCATTTGTTCATTTTAGCACTCCTACTTTGTCACTTACACCCCAGGCAGAGGCGTGGCAGAAGACTGCAGAACTCGTAAGTTTATTTGCAATTTGCGAGTGAAAATCACTTCTGAAATCACTGCTGGCACCATATTTGATTTGCATTTAAGTGTAGGCCCAAAACATTTGTAGGACTACACTAGGAAACCACTCTTGAATCATTAGGATGGAAAAATGTAGACCATAATGTCCAGCAATGATCAACATGAAGCAAATAATAACAAATGTAAACAACAAATTACATTTTTTGACAGGCAGTAATTTTTGCCTTTCCAACCTAATGTATTCCAAGTGGAAAAAAATGTCTGAGATGTACTACACTACACATTGAAGCTCAAACTTACACACACAAGACAACAATAAAATGAACACACCAACAGATCAATAGGAGACCTTTACCTGTGGGTGTTCCAGTCATAACAGTAAGTGCAGCCATGGACTTAGTACCAATGTAGTGGCTATTAAGCAGGAAGCGAGCCAGGTCCTCCACGTTGTCAAACTGACGGCTCAGGACCTTTTGAGCCCACTCACACACTAATCCACAGGCTGCAGACCTCATTTCATCTTCAGCACTCGGAGACTGGCCTGTCGGCTCCATCAGCTCACACTATTCAGACAGAGCAGAGCAGCAGGTGGATGAGCATCAGACAAGTTTAACAGTCTAACTAGATGTTTCAGATTTTTTGCAGGGAATCTCACCCCATCGCCAGATTTCTGGAGATCCAGGTTGGGTAGGGATGGCATGTGAACAAAAGCTTTCTTCCTTAACCCGCTATAACAGTATGTGCAAAGGAGTTAAGGTTTCTGAAGTATGACGACTGTGCATACATAAATGGTTATAACATGTCGATACTGACATGCTAAGTTTTTCTGTGCTAGTCTTTGCATCAAGAAAGAAGTTACCTGCCCTAAAAATATGACACCATCCAAAGCCAGACACAGGCCTTTCAACTCTGAGCAAAGGATTCTCTGCGACTGGCTTTCTAAATATGCATCATAAATCTTAAATAGAGTATATGCTTTACAATATCAAGAGAAACGCAAACAAAAAAAGCACAATCCCTTTGGGTTATTAGAATAAACCTCCAAATTACATAGACCTATATTAAGAATGCACTTTATTTTAAGAGTTTTGTTTTTCTACAGGTACATTACTGACTCAATCTTTTCTTGTGTATTATTCACTATCAGTGGTGTAAACAGCATTTTTCTTTAGTATTAGATGAGAAGCTTAAGCCAGACTTTTTCTTGTATGCAGAAAAAACTGCATACTGAAAGTCATGTTCTTAAGATATGGGGGGGGGGAATCCAGCAAAGACCTGACGCAGGACCTCAGAGATGCAGCTGGCCCTTCAGCTGATCCATCTACTGTTCACTGAAGCCTCATCAGAAATGGTCTCAATGGAAGATTGGCTGTGAAGAAGCCATTCTTAAGAAAAGGAAACAGGGAGAAAAGGCTGAAGTATGTCAAATACACATGAACTGGACTGAAAATCAGTGGCAACAGGTCGTATGGAGAGATGAATCCAAATTTGAAAATTTGGATTTGGGTTCAAATCGTCGTCAATATGTACAGAGGATATCAGGAGAGACATACAACAGTGAGAGTCTACAGCCATCTATAAAACATGGTGGAGGCTCTGTCGTGATTTGGGGCTGCATTTCAGCCAGTGGTGTTGGGGATCTTGTCAAAACTGATGGGATTATGTACACAGAACAGTACCGCCAGATTTTGATCCACCATGCAATACCATCTGGAAAGTGTCTGACTGGCAACGGCTTCATGTTTCAGCATGACAATGATCCCAAACACACTGCCATTGCAGTAAAAGCATACCTGGATAGAAAAACACACAATCAGTCATGCACTGGCCTCCAGAGCCCAGACCTCAACATTACTGAAGCAGTGTGGGGTCAGCTTGACAGAGAACGAAACAAAAGGCAGCCAACATCCAAAGAAGAGCTTTGAATGTCGTTCAAGAAGCCTGGAGAACTATTCCTGAAGACTACTTAAAGAAATTACAAGAAAGTTTGACTAAGAGAGTTCAGGCTGTGTTGAAGAATAATAATATTGACTTTCAAGTTTGTTAGACTTGTACACAATTAGATTTTGCCCTATGTACTGTATTTCCACGTATGTTTTGCACGTTTCAATAAACTGCTGCGCTTATTTCACATTTTCCTAACAAAATACAAACAAATGAAGGGTGTCTCAAGAGTTTTGCACAGTACTGTAACAGTTTGTTGTTTTCTTTTAACAAATAAAGGAGCAGCTTTGAAGCTTCCTCATTTGGTGCAGCCTGAGAGCATGAAAAAAAGACTCAAAGACTCATGCTTTTGGTGCATCACACATTTGGGTGTGACGCACCAAAAGCATGAGAGTAAAAACAACAACATTTTATTTTTCTCCACGTAAATTTTTTTTTTACCCCCTCGGGCTTTGTGATCCCCTTATGTTGTCTGGCTCAAGGGTTTGAGCTCAGGTAAGCCTGTCCATAAAAAAACAGGATAGCAGCAATAACTAGCAAACCAATTTACATGCATTTTGACCTTTCAAATGTTGCAATTTAAATTCACCAACACAAAACATGAGTTGTGGAATGCAAACGTAAGCATCCAAGTTTTTCTAAAAATAACCACACAAACCCAGTAATAGTAATAAGCAGATCAATAGAGCTACTCTGCTCTTGACTGGGTCCACTGTGGAATTTTGAGGTTTTAATATATTTATAATAAGCTTATTTTATGCCTAGCTTGTACAATCAGGTTGAGATGAACTGACTCAGAAGTCAAAAGCAAACATTCATGCATCTATACAAGCAGAACCGCATAGATGCAATCATCTAACAGCATCAATCAAGTTGCTCACACACAAATAAAGGCAGACAGAGACTTTGTTTAAGGATATTTGGATTTGCCCCTCATTCCCAGTCGACGCGCCTTCATGTTAGGAAAGACATTCTTCATGATCTTTCCAAAGTCTGCTGCACTCAGTGGATTGTAGCCGAGATTGTCACAATAGCTCCTGTAGGAGACAAGAATCCATAGAAGATTATAAGGAAATATAAACTGTCTATGAGTAGACAATGTGTCTCCTGTAAGGTCAAACACTTACTTGTATTCATCATACACCTCTTGCTTTGGGAGGGAAGTCTCTGGGTGCTCTTCTAGGTGATTGCGTATCCAGTTGAATGCATACATCTGTTGAGTACGGCTTGACGACATGGAACTCTGATCACTGAAAGTGAAAAAGACATTTGGTGAGGCAGTGCCCTTGACTGCTGTGCATCATTTCTTGTTAATACAGAAACTTTAATACCATAATCCAGGAGTGGAGGACCCCCTCTCATTCTCAGTCCAAATGGGCAGAATTTGGGGGTTGGGGTGATGAATAGATATGGGGAAACAAATGAAACACAGACAGCTAGGTATAGCAAAAGTCTACAGATTTCAGTGGTTCAATCATACAGGTGAAAATGGACTCAAATTTGTTATAAAATAAAAAACCTCAATAGTGACTTAAACTTAAATTTGATGTCCCTCTAGTGTCTATCAGCCTAACCTGTGTCTGTGTAGCAGCCAGTGGATTTCTGACAAGCAATGAGACAGTGCCGATAATGTAATGAGAGCCACAACAAAGCATGTGTTTGTGTGAGTGAGGGAAAAAAAGCCCGAGAGCAAAGTGGAAAACTTAGGTATAGTGCGTGCCTGTGACATACCTTTTATCATTGCCACTGCTGGGACCAGAAGGCAACTTAAGGTAGAGGTAGAGTTTTTCGATGTCTGTAAACTTCTCAACATCTTGCTGTAAAAATAAAAACATCACAGAGAAAAATAAAATGTAAAAAAGATTTCCCAAATATGTCTGGTAGCAATTAGCGGTCACATTGTCCCCAAATGTGTTTCATAACTTAAGTTTTAAATTGAGAATTTAACACACATGCTGGCAAAGGCCATGGTCAGACTGACACACAGTAAGTATGTTAAAAAAAAAAAAAAAAGGTTATTTGGTTCATAAGTCAGCACCAATTTAAAACAAACAGCACTGGTATTACAATTGCATGCAACCATTTTACTACTGATCCCACCTTAAGTGGTTTTAAGCTGGTTTCTAAGAATGGATTCATCTCACCTCTTCCTTTTCTATTTGTCTCTTTGTTGCTAGGGGAACCAATACTTAAATGAACAAGGTCAGATCTGTCAGCCAATAAGCAGTGAATGAAGAAGCTATTTACTATACTCCACTCCTACAAGCCTCAAGTGAATTACCTGCATGGGTCCTGGCCTGCTAACGCTGTGGCTGAAACTTTTAATTATTTTTTCATTTCAAACATGTTCTTGAACTTTTTTTGGTCTTTACATCTGATTTCTGAATTCTGATTTCATGTACATAATCTGATGTACATGAAATATGTTGTAGTGCAAGTCCACTTTCAAAACACGTATGCATTTCTTATTAACAATTCCATCAAAACAACAGCAAATGCAGACTATACTGGTAGAATCTTTTCCTCAAAGAAAGATGGCATCAAATGATCCAAGTTATTTGTAAAATATTATTTTCATACATGTTGTTCACGGTTTTTCCTGCACAGAGGAACTTTTAGCACCCTACAAAGAGGTTTTAGCCGGAGCCAAAAGAAACAACACTGTAATAAAACCTCTCTAATAAGTGTTATTAATCTGTGCTTCATTTACTCAGGCATAAAATTTTTTCATTTGCTTATCAAACAGTCAGAAAACAAACAAAAGGTGAAATGAACTGACTGCCACTCATCTTTGAGGACTGACTGTGCATAGCAGCCCCCAAAAAGCTCATACTGAACCAGGAAGAACCCTGGTTGTGTGCTGTGAAAACACCTAAATATGTCAACTGTCACATGCATTTTTTAGTTTAAACCAGAGGTCTTACCATTGCTAATAAATAATAATAATAAATAAAATAATAATAAATTATTAAATAATAAATAAAAATAATAAGACTGGATTTATGTGACAAAAATCTTCATTTTGAAAGCGTTTTGTCACTGAACAAAACAAAATCACACATTTTTTCCCTTAATCTCTCCCGCCACCCAAAAAACAAAACAAAAGCTCAGCATTTGCGGCTGTGGCTCAGGAGGTAGAGCGAGTCGTCTACTAATCGGAAGGTCAGTGGTTCGATTCCTGGCTCCCCTAGTCTGCATGCCGAAGTATCCTTGGGCAAGATACTGAACCCCACGTTGCCCCCGATGCATTCATCGGAGTGTGAGTGTGTGTGAATGTTAGT
>VUQI01032313.1:9187-20107 GCA_015106735.1 Paratilapia polleni | reverse complement strand
TTTTTTGCTTTCAACGCAGCTTTCTGCTACATTCCACTCTTCTTCTTTTCGTAGCTGCTACCTTGTCCCCCCCAGAGCTCCTTATTATTCTGACGATGACCTTGAAGTAGGATCACTGCTTTGTGAGCCCGGCTGCTCCTCCCTGTTCCCTCCTCTACACTGCTTCTCTCCAATTAATAAGCATAATCAGTGCTGGTGTTTGACTGATGAGCACTCCCTCTGGAATAACCATCACCACAGCGATGATGGTAGTTGTAATAATATTTAAAGTAATAATGATAGTGGTAATATATTTAAAGGCTTACATCCACCTCCTAATCTCCTGGATTTATTAGATAAGAACATGTCAGTCACTCTGTCTGTGAAGTGGATTGCTGCAGGCTATTGAAAATGAGCTTTTACTCACTGCGTGCAGGTTTGAAACATTAGTCGCTCTTGTGATTTTTCTGAAGGAAAGCAAGTCCATATTTAAAAAGGAAGTACAAGAATAGAGGCGGAAA
Source organism: Paratilapia polleni (assembly GCA_015106735.1). Taxonomy (NCBI): domain Eukaryota; kingdom Metazoa; phylum Chordata; class Actinopteri; order Cichliformes; family Cichlidae; genus Paratilapia; species Paratilapia polleni. The sequence continues at coordinate 19,607 of VUQI01032313.1, read as the reverse complement.
GCAGACTAGGCAACACCCTTTAATGAAAACACTTGGATCCAATGCAGCTCTTGTTGGACCATAACAGCTCCACTGCTGTCAATCATACAGCTTCCTCTATTACCACTGCAGGCAGGATATCCTGTGCATTATGAATATGAATGGTTATTGTGTGATAGTAGCATTCAAGGGTCACTTGAATTTTGTGTTTGTCATGCCATAGTTCACTATAAGGTTTATAGCAGTGACAGGCTTTCATTGTGTTAATGTTTGACTCCAGAGATTAAAGCTGCTCTCATCAATATTTTATATTAACATCAGAACAAATCAATATTTACAGTGTAACGGGTGCTGCTTATGTCGACAAAACCACAAGTTCCCATTGATTCTACAGGCCATTTTGGCATCTTTTAGCTCATTATTTTGGTTTTATAGTACTTAGTAAATGAAGGCTTATGTTTCTCCACATTTTCTGAAAATAAACAGAAGTGGCCAAAAGAAATCAGGTAATGTGGGTGTAAACTGAAATGCTAGTACAACAGAAATGTGCTTGAGTGTCTTAATAGAAAGCAGGACCAAAAAAGCTTCCTCCGTTGTGGAAATTAGATTTGCTACACTTCTGTTCCAGTGTTGCTGATACAAAAGAAGTGATTACCAGGAAACAACAACCTTAGAGACTGCAATAAACTCATTAGCATTTAGTGCAACAAAGAATACAGCATCAGGAAAAATCCTTCTGTCTTTAGACATGCAGCTTTAAAAAAGGAAAAAAAAGAAAAATCATATAGCATCTCCTTTATTTACCTGCATGTTCGTTCAGTAATCTCTTTACTGCATCTTCATATCTAGATGAGATCTGACAGCCTTGCCTCTGGTGTGTGTCAGTCTCTTCATTCAGTGTCCACCAAAAGGTCTAAGCAAAATACTTGAGAAATATAGCTGCTCTCATACAAACTGAACTTGAGGCAAAGCAGTCTATTTATAGAGCTGGTTTTGCTGCATTTTAATCTGGACATGTTACTAGAACCATAACATACTGTATGTTTGTTCAAGATGTCAGCAGCCAGAGGGGAAAGGAGACAGATGAGGGATTAAAGGGGCTGTTGAGCTTTTCTCTGGTAATGGAGCTGCAGAGTGGCCTCAGTGCCATGCGGCGATGGTGATGCTGGGGAGACCTGCCGTTCATGCTTTATACAGGATTAGTGGAGCTCATATGTTGCATCTGACATGGTCGGAGGACCTTATGGACAATGATGCAGATGTGCTTTATGCTTGCTGCTCATGTCCTTGAACTCTAGAAAACCAGAAAGATAGAAAAAATTCGTAGCCAGCAAGATTCAGTTTGTAAGTCAGTTTTTAAAGTTGCCACTTTCAAGTTATGTGTTCATCATTGTTGTCCTTTTGTTATTGTGCACATTTCTTTATTTAAAGATGTAGTTATGTCAGTCTAACACAAGAAGTAATGCAGTGTTATAATGTTCAGGTAGCAAGTTCACAGTAGCATGTAGTACATCCTGGCACATGCATTCAGTGTGTGTTTTTAGAGACGTTTGCTTTAGAGAAAGAAACGTAGGCTATACCACCGAGTCCCACTTAACCTTATTTACATACAAGACAAATTATTTAGCCTACAGTAATTAGTGAACACAAGTGGGTGGATATTAGCTGAACATCTTAATGTAAAACAGTATTAAGTCGTTTATTTATTTATTTATTGCATTTCCTTATAGTTTTACTAACTCTTTCAGTCAGTTTAATATGTGTAAAAACTGTTAATGGTAACTGTAGGTGTGGAATGATAACTTAGTTCAGAGTGCAAGTCGACGTGTTTGTTTTTGTCTTCTTGTAGGTTAAAAAAACAAAACACATTTGCCTTTCACACAAAAGGTTCCTGGTTCAATTCCAGCCAGAGGCACATGTCCCCCTAGGTGTTAGCGTCAGGAAGGCCATCCGGAGAAAAAGCTCTGCCAAATCAAACATGCGGAGCTACTCGCTGTGGCGACCCCTTGTGACAAGGGAGCAGCTGAAAGTAGCTTCTTTATTAATCTACTTTTCCTCATTTAAAATAAATGTTGTACACAAAATATGGTACGCACATTTATCAGCAGTCTCCCTGTAGGTGCATGCATGTAACTTTACATGTATTAGAAATAAAGAAAATTAATCGTAACATACATTAGAACTCAACTAAATGTTATATATCAGCAATATCACTTAAAATGACTTGTATGCAGTGTTTAGCTCTAATGTATGGTATGTAGACAAGAAACATTAGCAGAAGTTGTAGTTTAAGTCTAAAGGAAACGACTTATAAATACAGAATGTCTTAATGTAGAGGGTCATTTTAGGTGCAGTGGGCCATGGAGCTTGTAGTACAGTGGTGGAAACCCTGGGCATTAAATGTGAAAACCACAGATCAGAGTGACTCAAATTCCTTGTTATCTGAGTAAGAGTCCAAAAGCCAATGTAATTCACTTTGCTGTCATGTTTGTCAAGACAATCTTTTTTCTTCTTCTTTCAGCTGCTCCCTTTAGGGGTCCCCACAGCCAATCATCTGCCTCCCATCTCACCCTATCCCTAGCATCCTCCTCTGTCACACCAACCCTCTGCATGTCCTCCTTCACTACATCCACTATCCCTCCTCTGTACTGTACATGGCCAGACCCATTTCTAATCCTGTCCCTCTTAGCATGTTCAATTTTGCCACCTCCACCTCGTGTCTTTTTGTCAGTGCCACCGTCTCCAAACCACATATCATAACAGATCTCACTACCATCAAGAGAATATAATACATCATTTGGACATGTTTAGGTCTTATTTTTTTTAATGTATGTCTTTAAAGCATTGACTGGGCTGGAGCCTATCCCAGCGGTCATAGGGTGAAAGGCAGGGTACACCCTGCACAGGTCACCAGTGTATCACAGGGCTAACACAGAGAGACAGACAGCCATTCACACTCACACCTACGGCCACTTTAGAATCACCAATCACCAATTAACCTAATCCCATGCGTGTCTTTGGAGGAAGCCAGAGTACCCGGAGAGAACCCACACAAGCACGGGGAGAACATGCAATCTCCACACAGAAAGGCCCCATCCAGCCGGTGGATTAGAACCCAGGACCTTCTTGCTGTGAGACAGCAGTGCTAACCACTTGACAACCGTGCTGCCCCTCGGTGCATTGATTTTGATTTTTAAAATGGTGCATGCAGGAACCCTGCTCTCATAAGATTTGCGTTCTGTTCATTTTTTTTTGTGCTGTTAGGTCTTTAAGGCAACATCCACACACTAATCATGGTTGTTGCTTTTTATTTTGTCTTTCAGAGAGCGAAGCCGGGACCGCCACAAATCACGCAACAAAGACAGCCGCTCAGAAAAGTCTGTAACAATTAACACGCCGCCTGCAGAGCCGCTGCTGGGGGACTCAGCTGTACGGGGCGAGCAGGTCCAGGTAGGACTGAATACAGACACAGACACTGCCTGATCACTTACCACACTACTCCAGAAACCTGTTACTCTTATGATTCCACTTACAGAATCACAGCTCACTTTCCACACATTCAGCTTTTAGAAATTAGAGCAACTTGTGGGGACACTCATCAGTGTCCCCACAAGTTGCTATAAGTAGAATGGCTAGCTCTGCTAGTGTGGTTTATATAGGATTTGGAGCACAGGAGATTTATCGCTCACAAGTCAGAATGAGCTGGAATGATAATTGTGTTTATCAGCCTCGGCTGGGACAGGCCATCTGGTATTTCAGGGCAAAAGCCAGGAGGGCCAGTCCACTTGTGTCGAGATCTGGGCCGTCACTTTCCGGAAGCCTGTTTCTGAAAATATCAGCAACAGGATGTGGATGCAGCAGGCTGCCTCTGTGGACAGTAAAACTCTGCTTAATCCACTTTTATCAAATGCAAACTCAGTATTTCACAGCAGTACTTGGGTCATTTCATGAAATGCACCAACACTAGGTGGGAAAGTGGCTTCAGTGGCCCCCTCTGAAATGGACCAGGCCAAAGCCAAACAGCAGCTAAGCTGGCTTTGACTCTCAAAATTCAAAGTCTTCCCTCAGAAATCATGCTGGCTTGGACATCCATGATTGCAAGCTCAAAATATGGATTATGTGATGGATTATTTGATACAAGATAAGTATAAGGTAGGCGATGTTATAGGTTATTCCAGCTTAAATAGTTGCTGAACATCTGGTACTATATAGGCTGCACCATCTGGCCTTTGTTACGTTTTGTGCCTTACAGAAAGTCTACTGACTTTTAATTTCATGTACCAGGCAGACATTTGATTGTGTTGCTTGGATTCAGATAAAAGGCAGGTGGATCAGATAGCGCTGTGTAAACTGGGCCGGTTGGCTGCTAGTTGGCGTGTCGAGACGTGAAATTCCAGGTAGCACTTGAGGAGTACATCACTTCTTAGTCATGGTGGAAGAAACTGAGCAACAGCCAGTTTGTTTTCTTACATTCTGTGCAGTCTTGTTAATCCAGAACACAATTAATTTTAATGTTCCTTAAATAAAGAGAACTGATAAGTAGTAACAGTTGTAGTTAAATACTTCAAAGCATTGAAAAACTCTTTTAGGAATGGGTGATGGACAAAATGTATTAACTTCATCATATCGCTTTTCCCTTAACCTATAACATGACCAACAAATCTATGACACACAAAGAGAAAATCTTTTTGAATAAATTCTACAAAATAATTAAATAAACCTTTAAAATGCCTTTAAATCCTGCAGTGTGAAATGTTTACAGCCAGTAAGCTCATATCAGGTCAGTTACATTTAACAGTAATTCTCTGAATGTGATGTCTTATACATGCAGTATTTGTTTTTCTGAGTGGATCCCTGCTTCTTCAGCTTTATAAGTGGTTGCTCGTACTAGTAATAGTGAATAGCGATGTTTCTGGTGATACATCCTTTAACTAAGCGGCATACATCCTCACTCGGTTTAATCCCCGTCCCCGTTTTAAACTCTTTCACTGCAAGACCACATGGTGCTGCTGTAAGTGTCTCCACACCATGAATATCTTAACTCATTTACTCATAACTGCTTCATACTGTATATAAACACTACTGTAACCATTTCGTCAGAGGGAGTAATGGTCTGTCCTGTCTGCCATATGATTGGTTAGAAAATGCTTTGCTTCTGTTATATGGTTGCCTGTTAGCACCTTAAAAGCAATTAATTCCACTAATTTTTAAATGAATGAAATACTTCTGCCCCAGTTTTGTGTTTCCCCCCCCAGCCGCAGTAAACATGATGCAACTGGTACATAACAGAGTTGCAAAATGAAAGTAAAAGCAGCCATTCATTTTCCTATAGGTAGTGCTTGATGACTCATAGTTGAGCTTTTTTGTGGCTTGGTTGGACATGAAATTCTCTCAGTTGCACTGAATGGAGAGACACTTCACACTATATTAATAGAACACATTCCTATTAGCACTATGAGTGTGTTAAACACCAGCATGCTAAAACCATGGGGATATTTTAGCACACATGGTGAACCGAACCTCATGGTTTTAGCAAGTGAATTACACTGATGTGCTTTTACAAAACCTCGCAGCTGCAGAAAGGACAAAAATGTTAACAGTTCACATTGAATTTATGCCTCAATTCAACAAAGGACATTATAACATCAGATTTTAAGCCCTTTACAGTGGCATAGTTTAAATGCAGCATCTGTGCTTCCTGGTGCAAAAAACTGGTGACCCCTTATGGTACAGCCACACTAGGGAAAACAGGGGTTGGAGACCGTGGCACGACCATGTGCAGTGAACTTGCGATCTAGGTGCCTTTGAAATGGTTTCTTCAAAGACAAATACCAGGTTTGCGGCCACTTGTAGTCAGTAGCCGCGTTCAAAGCGACTTTGGTGCATTGAGATGGCGATAAAACGGTAGTAAGACAGAGTCAGTCCGCTATCAGTCTGCGATTGAATGGTGTCAAGTTGTTTGCGATAATACAGTGATTAACTTTGCAAGTCTGTTTCTGTCTACATACACAGAAATTCGCATTCACTACTTAGATTCAGATTGCAGCCATAACCTCATACATTAGAAACAGAAATTCAGAAGTTCCTGCAAAAAATAGTGACGTAGTTGCTGCAGGACATCGATATAACTGCAAAATGACATAGGTGCTTGGTAACCTTGCTTTTATATAGGAATATAACCAGGATGCAACCAGTTGGCAACCAGTTGAGTCAAGTCCCTTTTGCAAAGAGGCGTGTTGCAGCCAAGTTGCGCTCATTGGCGCAGACTGACTCTGACTGATTGCACCATGTTGACAATCTGTCTGCATTTATAAATTAGACGGCAATTATTTGCAAGCCTTCCCCTTGCGATCAAAAGTGGCAAAACAAATTCAATGCAATCACCAGGCAGCCAGGCAGTTTTTCCTAGTCATAAGGAGGTTGCTGTCCTATTTTAGGCTATATTGAGACAAAAAATCTGGTTATTTTAAATATTTTCTCACTTCATACCAGATTTTAATCATATGATTGACAAGTGGATTACCAGTCTGCTTTGCAGGTTTTTTTTTTTGTTGTTGTTTTTGTATTGGAGTATACGTACATGGAGAGAAGTAGTTTTAGACAGTAAGATTCCACGTATGCCCAGTGATGAATATCGTCGTTTGAAAATTAAAACATAATGGACCTCATCTGTTTAGCTCCATAATATATAATATATTTGGACATTTTAACCCCCACAATCAAAAAGGAAGTATAACTGAGACAACCAGACTTTCGCTTTTCTATTTTTCCATATGAATCCCACAAATAGTTTTTGTTTTTTTAAGAACAAATCTGTTGGAGTTGGTGGAGGAGTGCTTTGAAAAAGACAAAGTAACTTTGGTAAGACAGACTCCAACTTGACTGTCTTGGACTGCAGCTGGTGAAAGTCCATGTTCTGCTCTAAGCTAGAAACTGGTACATGCTGAGCTCACTGAGCTCGCTGCAGAACAGAATAAAACCTACATCTGAAACTGCAGTTCAAGATGGCTGAGTTGGGGTCTGTCTGTGGGCCAAAAGGCAGCTGAATGTATTGTTCAGCCATATATTTGTCAAAAAGTACTTGGCAATTGAAATATTTACAGAAGAGCTCCTTATAAATTATATTAGAGGTGTACAAATGGAATCAGAATTTGAATGTAATTCTGTGGAAAACACTGCTTGATGTTTCTCTTCAACTCACAGTTGATTCATTTGTTTTGTTCTTGGATTAGATTTTGTGGTTTGGAGTTGAAAACAACTGCTCAGCTCAGTCGATGATGGCATCTTATAATGTTTGAGGTCACACTGATTCAGAGGACAGAACCTTTTACTTCTGCCTCACCCTTCTCTCTCCGTACACGGCACCCTTTATCAGTGTGTACAGTTGTATACCTCGTTGTATAACTTTTTATTCTGAATGATTAATTATCTGCCTTTTGAAATGAGGCTGTTCTTCTTCTGGTGTACTTTTAAAGGTCAGACTTGCTGCTGGCATGTGTCAAATGCATTAATGGAAGAAATGAGAGATTTTAGCCTTCGTTTACCCAAGAGTGACACATTGTTTTAGCCAAACTGTTTGAAGCCGTGGCACTCATCAAGTGTTCGGCTTAACCAGCTGAGGGGAAACGATGACAGACACAAACATGCACAAACAATCCAACATTCACCATCACTTACTGACCTAGTTGGCACTCCTCTTCCCTTGTGGCAAGACTCGTTAGCAGAGCCTGTGCATGTGCGACTCTGTTTTTTTTTTTTCATCTGCATACTGTGTCTAATTTTAACACGACAGGATTTGCCACACAGCACAGCCATCCTTAGTATTTTGCTCTTCATGTCTTATTCATGCCGTGGCCTGCAGTAGCGCTGCTGACAGAGTGGGGAGTGTTTGGCTTTAGTTTGAGTAATCAGGGCCACCAATTCTACTGAGAGTGAGGCTCAGCACAAATCCTTGTGCGTGCGCTCGTGCACAGGTCTGCTGTCTCACAAATGCTTCTGTGTGTGAATGGGTTTTTTGGGGTTTTTTTTCTTCTCTGTGTGCGTCGGTCTCGTCTCAGAGTCTCACAGTGCAGCACTGCGCTCATGACTCCACTGCTGGGACTTAATCAGAGTCTTGGCTGACAGAGCAGTACATCGCTCCGGGCAGGGATGTCCTCACGATCCAGCGGAAAAGTTTCTCATGGCTGTGTCTGTGATGCCTCACCATAGGAAGTATAAAGGAAGGGGGTTTGTTTTACATGGAAATGTCTTGGAAAGCACGACTGGAGCCCGAGTTTTAAGCAGGTGGAGAGATGATGTGTGTGCTATAAATCTGTAAAAACACTTGGTAACAAGCAAAGGAAAATAAATACATTTTGTGCACTTATTTTATTGCACTTTGCACTGTGGATTTTGTTAGTTTGGGACTTGTGGACTGCTTATAAAATGAGACTGGTATCTTATCGCACTGTCTTTCTAAGATGGTCTTACAAAGTGTAAGACCACATCTGGCTCAACTTTAACATTGCTTTCCTAACTTTGTAAAACAGAATGTTCAAAATATACATACATTGCTTTTTATTCATGATATAAAAACAAATCTAAATAAACTACAAAAATAGAAAGGTGTATTTATGTTATTCACAGAATTTATTTGTGCTTCTTTCATTTCAGCTTAGTGTCTTTGCTGTCGTTTACAGTCGCACTTCTTTCTCCACTTTCTTTCTCTTTCTCTGTTTTACTGCATGTGCAAAGAGCAGAGGAGGAGAGACACAGGTGTTAGCAGACGTGCAATAAAAGCTTTCTGACAAGGGTTAAACCTAACATGATATACACAGAGAGAGAGAGAGCATCTTAAGCATCCTCCATACTGTGTTAGCTCTGCTGCTAGCAACCAGTGCACTGCTGCTGACACGTGGTGTAGTAAATAGATCGGCCCCACTAATAACTGATCTATTTTTTTCAGCCATTAGCGGACTGATTTTCAATCCAAATACTGGATTGATTTATCCCTATTTTATATCACCAGGAAGACTTGATATATCTGAACAGAGCACTTTTGAAGAGCCAGGCCAAAGCTCCAGGCTGAAGGCTATCGTGTGAATGTAGCAAACACACTCCAAATGCTTTCAAGTGCATGAAAAACTTGAGGCGGCTAAGTGTGATGTCATAAGGTGTACATGGGGAAGTCCACTGTGAGATGACAACCGACACATGGACTTTCTGCTGATGGACTGACATGTGAGTAATCAGGCCAATATAGGCTGCTGTTATTGCTGTATGTAACTGGATATAGGAGTTTGTAGTAGGAGGTGGATTGGAGTAGCTCAGGTCAATATAGCATGGCAGCTTTGCAGCTTAGGAGTGTGTGGTGGAGCTGTATTGTGTGAGGTGTCAAACAGGAGAAATGTGATATGTTTAAAGCATAAAGCATTCTTTGAGAATTAGCACCTTGCTTTCAAAGCTAATGGAGAGAGCACATTGAGCCGGGTATATTTTTACATGTTTATGTGCAGAGCAGGGAAAGAACCTTACATTTTCTCCTGTGATTTTTGGGTTTTTGGAGTCACTGGTATTTCTGTGTTTGATCTCATGTACTCTTTGAATGTGTGAACATTTGTGTAGGGATCAGATACACTCTGGCAAGGCAACAGTGAAAGGCAGTTTGGCTCAAAATGCACTTGAACCCATCAGCTTTGCATAACCTTTATACCTTACATGCAGATTTAGGCCTGTAAACACCTTACAGTTTTCTCCCTGTGCTTCTTGTTGTGTATCTCTCTTGATCTGGCTAGTTTTTTGAAGTTGCACACTCCCTATCCCTCTGCTTCCATAACTCGCTCCCCTCCACCTCCCGCTCTTTCACCTTTCTCTCACCCTCCCTACAGCCCCATTTATTCAGTCCAATTAAACACAACTGCTTTATGATCTCAGCTGTTCGCCAGCTAGAGCTTCAGTATGGTCAGAGAGACACAACTCTCCACAGAGCCCGGCACAGGTAGCCCCGCTGCCCCGGACTCTAGCAACCATGTCGGGTTCTTGGAACAGGCAGAGTGCTTGCGTTGATGTTTTGGATCTCTTCTCTGTGGTGAGTGTCTCCTGTGAGGCAGAATCCCTCTGAGCTTCATGGTTATCCTGGAGCTTTGTGCTTGTCTGTGTCTGTGCTTGTTGTGAGCTGCATGTTATGGCCAGGTTGCAGCCTCAGTGGGTGGGAGAGAGAAAGAAATACTTTTCTGCTGTCGATTTGGAAGACGATTTTTTTTTGTGTGTGTTTTTTATGCCTTTAGTAAGTGAACAGGATTCACTGGAGGGAAAGAGATACAAGATCAACATGGTCCATGGTTGTTTTGCCTTAGCCAATTTAAGGAAGTTTTATATCGCTCAGAGGTTAGCTTTGATTAAACACTCAAACTAAAGTCAGCAGAATAAAAGAGTTCTTGCCTCATGTGTGTTCTTGCTTTAG
>VUQI01032312.1:5411-15800 GCA_015106735.1 Paratilapia polleni | reverse complement strand
TAATCCATTTGGATACTCCGAAGGCTTAAAGTTTACCAGGTGAGGAGACAAGGGGAGCTGTAGCCGATTGCTGAATGCTAGGCCTCACCTCCCCTAATTCAAGTCAAGTCAAGGTGGTGGAGCCTTTTGGACCATGTTAATGGAATTATCTGAAAAACTACATGGCCTGCTGTGTGGTACAGCCCATCCAAGATGTCTGTGCTCCAGTGAAATTCTAGCGTTTTAGTAGTCCGTTACCTAACATCAATTAACCGCAGTCTGGTGTCTTTGCAATGCACCCATACACTTTATGGTTGCAGCAGCTCCTCCTCTGAATGCTTCATTTGGTAACCAGATTGTCTTCACCTGGTTGTCCAGCCTTGTTGTATTGATCAAGAGGTCTTCCCAGCATATTTGTACCCTACCTTTCAGTCTGTTTGAGTGTTACGTATGGCATGTGTTGTCTGGGTGTTGGTGCATTCTTTTCTTGTGTGTAAGAATACCTTAAGTCTCTTTTACTGTAGCATCAGCAGAGTCGCACTGATGTCTCTAAGTGAATGTACAGTCTTTAAAAAAAAATAAAAAAAATACACACACAAATCCTTACAAACATCAAGTTTTTGGACACTTTCAGCTCAGTGTGACCATAAAATGTGACCATGCATGAGTGATATTTCTTGTTAATGATAGATGTCTACTGGCAGTCTCACTGAGCTGCTGTTTGATTATGCAAAGTCTGACAGGCCTCTTTTGTCATCCGATAAAATGCATAATTTATCTTCACTTTACAAGGCAGGAAGCAAAAAGAATAGATTGCCATTTCCCTTTGTGTGTATGCGTGTGGGGTACTAGGGGAAGATGAGTCTTGGTGCCAAGATTAATGGTCTGGACTGGTAGCGTCAGTGGCTGGAGGAGCCTTTGTGTCCCTGAAGGCCTAGTCTCCTTATAGAGGCATGTTTCTGCTCTCAGACTAAACTGCAGCAGCACGGCGACACATTCATCAGTCTGTTGCTGAGCACATCACAGGACCAAGGGAATAAAAGCAACACACAGCACACCACAATGTGTGGAAAACCTCCCATATCTCACTCACCGCCTCTCTGCCTTTAATCTCACATATCGGCAATGATACATTATTGATCAAATGCAAAGTAGCACACATGTACTGCATGCATTCACATTGTTTTTACATGAGTGTGATTTTAGATACTGAACGGATTCAGCTTTAGAAATCTAACAGCACTGTCAGTGTCAGTACAGCAGAAGTACTTACATTTCTATATGATTAAAGATAAGATAAACATAAGATAAGCTTAATTTATCCCAAAAGTTGGGAAGTGATTGTGTGACAGCAACCAAAACACGAAAAAACAACTTAGTTCAATAAAATAAATACAATAGCTCAAAAAGGTAAAAAAATAAATAAATAAATAAAATAAATAAATTACACAAAAGAAATAGCTCAAACAAAAAATAGAAAAAAGTGAAGAGCTCAAAAACATCAAAATATAATAAAATAAGGTGTTTAATAAATAAAATCTAACAAATAAATGTAGCTCATGTGGTATGAGAGGTTTTCTGTTTCTTTGTGACAGCCCATCAGAAACAGATGCTAAAGAAACCGTTCTGCTGCCTGTCCAGTAAGTGGTGCAGAGGTGGTCCAGACCCATTTATTATCCATAGCCATTCACCACAGCCACACTCATTTGATGACCTCTAGCTCTGCCGGTGGGGAAATCCAACCAGTGTATTGATTCAAACTGAATTTGAACACAAATCACACAGCAACAGCATCAACATCAATATCACAGGAAAATTCAATTGGCAGGTAATATATATATAAATATAAATATATCCTGTATGGTGACATACTTTTTGGGGGGGAAATTATGTAACAACTATGCAATGAAGTGACTCTTCCTATTCAAACAGGAAGCTTAGTTTTTGTACTTATCAGGTCCAAGAAATCTCAAATAGCTAGGAGAAATTAACAGTATATCCCAAACAAGAGCTTGGGTCTCAGGAGGATATGGATGCATTCCAACAGCTAGCAGTTCAATATTCATGCCACAGAAACATTTCCTCACAGTAATATGTCAGGGATTACACTACATTTCAGTTACAACTAGTGCAATCCCTCCACAATTCTTCTTAACATTCTGATTAGCGTCCCAGTCCACCTAAAAAAAATCCCGATGCCAGGTACAGTCACTCTGCGGTCTGGAAAGTGTGAGTGTGGCAACGGCTCATGAAACACATCAAACTACCCTCACAGTGTTCCCTCTGGGTCTTCATCAGCTCAGCGAGCTCATCCATCTCATTGTCCAAGCAGCTCACACTCCCCAAAGAACCCAAACACATGCAAGTCTACAAGTGTTTGGACGATGCTTGCTTCTGTACATTGTCACAATGGATCTCAAATGAAACAGGATCTGACTGAAATGTAGATTTTTAGTTTTAATACAAAAGTCTTAACAACAATATTGCATTAACTTTTTTTACATGCTTTGACCACTGTCACAGGCTTAGACATAACTGGACAACTGACTGTTAAAGCAGTTCGGCCACTTGTGGCATGTTTCCTTGTTTTTGTTGGAAACCAGACAATACCAGGACCTGAAATCAGAACCGCAGAAACTTTTTCAGATGATGTATTTATTTAAAACACTAATTATTTAAAACAAAAACTAATAGAAAAAAGGTCTACAAACCATTAATCCTGCATGTACTCATTGTGTAACAGTTCCATTACTGGTGAAAATGCTGGCTGGCCACGATCCCACAGTTCTGGAACACATTTGGTTAAACACATGCATCGCAAACTTTCCCAGTGGTCACATTGTGATTTTCTCACACACAGTTGCGACCCTTCTCCGACTCCAGTGTCCTGTTCTCCTTAACACCACGACCCAGTAACCTAAACACTTGTAGGTATATTTCAGTCAGTATCATTATCAAAACAAGATTGCTTGGATACGTTTTTATATATGAGTGTTTATATACTTGGTTGTATGTTCTAGGACTTCCTTGTTCTGCTATGTGCAAAAACAGATGCACAGCAACTGTGGGCTTAAAGCAGCTTAGATCAAGCACCCTACATGAGATAGGAAACTGTATCTATCAGCTATCAGCTGAGCCATCAAGTGATGTGGGCTGGCAGGGAGGTCAGCTGACCTGTCAGGATTACGGTGAGCCTGCCCAAACTAATGCTATGCTCAGTTTACCGCACACAGGCACTTACGCCTGTGTGCGATAAGTTCAAATACAGTCTACTGGGAACAATATGACCACAAATGTTAGATGAAATAACTTTTCTTTTGGTTACTTATGTCCGCTTTGTCTCGCTTGGAGACTGCAGAGGTTGGTACTGGGTGACAGTAGCTTCATCCCCTCTGATGAAGGGGCTCTCATGCCGCTGCTGCTGCTGTTGTGTATTGTTGAGAAAATAGTGACACATACCCACACGTGCTTTACATACAGCGTGGGGAGGAGGCAGAACAACAAGAGCATGACCTATATATGCCGGGGACAGCCTAACAATGCACAGCTTATCAACCCTCTGAGCACATAATAACAGCTGCAGGAGCTAGAAAGAGATGATCCACCAGGAACAGAAGCTTTCTGTGATATGTGGTCCAAGTCTCAACATGTTTCATGAAACAAGAGGGGTGAAGTAACCAAGTCTACAAACTCAGTTCAAGACACTTATTGGGTTTGTTTTGTTCCTTGAATATTTCCATTTTAGAGACTTTTCAGTTTTACATTTCAGACGGATGTTTGATCTGATTAAAAAGGAAAATGGATCAGCAGGGACAATAGACATTTTTAACCTCAGAATTTGATTTCAATTACCAAACTGGACCAGGATAATTAAAATTATTTAGTTGGGTGTATATGAAAAGATTTTCCCATCACAGCAAGAATGTGATATTATCAATATCACATTTCGCATGAGTTAAATCTCCCACATTAGGTTTACAGGCCCACTGTGTATTCACAGAGCCGTCAGGAGACAAAGAACACCCGAGAAACAGAGCTGGCAGTTGACAGCATTTACAGTGTCAGCTTATTATCTTTTAATTTTCTGTAGCGACTGAAGCTGCACAAAGACACACTGCTCTGTAATCAGCAGTTTGTTTTGCACTGGCAGACAGCTCTGCTCCTGCTTTAAGTACATAATTGGAGAGCTGAGGGAGACAACAACAAAGGCCAATGGGGGAGGAAAGAGAAATTAAAGGAGGTGGTGGGGAGTAAAAAAATGCAGACTTCAACTAAAAAAGTTGCTCTGGCACGAAAGCTGTGAGAAATAGAAGTGTCTAATGAAAGCCACTGTGTTTTTTTAATCATAGTTTATTTGTCTGGTTAGGTACTCAGAGAATACCTGATCTCAACACAGGCTGCAGTTCTGACTTGCTGCCCTTTCCTGTAATGCAACTCCAAAGCCAAGCTAAGAAGCTAGCAATATGAGCTAGCTCCTTACCTTGCTACTGACAAAAGCACATTAATGCACAGTTTTATTTGTATAACTTATTAGTATAATTAAGACTGCTGAAGGCTCATTGATATCACATCACATGATAAAGATTTTTAAAAATTGCTTTAGAAATAGTAGCATGGAAGGATTAACCTTCTGATTTTTCCTGGGGGTAAACATTTGTTGGGCCCTTTTGACCTGCACATGGGACAAGTTTGCCTTCGAGACTTTCTGGCAGACAGGCTCTCTAGGGTGTGGCTAACCTTCAAAGTTTATATTTTATCCCAAATCTTGATCTTTTTTTGCCTAATCCTAAGCGAGCTGAAAACTTTACATGTAAAATAACAGAAAGCTTTCTGAAGTTATAGCTTCTACATGCTACTGACCCCAATAATGCATCTGCCTTTTCACTACACAAGACGACACCAAACAAGCACTCCAAAGCAGATTTGAATAAGTAATTGTTTAACTAACAGAACACCATTGGAAAACTATTTGGCAAAAGATTAGCTAGATTTCTGGTTTTCTGTAATAACGTCTTTTGGTTTCTTTTGGTAAGTTGGATAAAAACAGTTTGCTGGGTTTTTTTTTTTTTTTTCTGCGACTTTACACACTTAATTGATAATGACAAAAAAATCTGGTTCTAGCTATATAGTTCAATGATGAAATAATGAAATTTTATTTTAAAATTCATTTATTGTTTGATTGAGCACAGAGAGAAAAATAAAATAATTTCACAACAAATTGGGCAACAAATAGAAACCAAACCAGCTCAGGTACCCTGCAAAACACAGGCCTCAAGATGAATGGTGGAGAACGGTTTTGGGACGGTGTTCACAGTACGGTGAGAGAGGTTCTGTGCCACAGTATTGAATTTACAGGTCTGACCTTCTACCTGAGAAAATTGGACTTAAACTTACCCAAATGTGACAGATATCTATTAAAAATCTTTATGGTGGCAAGTAAAAAGGCTATAACAAGGCGTTGGCAAAGAACCTCCCACTATCGAGCAATGGTTTGCTATAATTAAAGATATTCAGTGTATGTAACAGCTGACCTTCAGCCTAAGATTACAATAAGGAAAATGGGATGCTTTCTGGGAAAAATGGAACACATATATTGTATAGCGGTGACGACCTGTTTTTATTTAATTTTTTGTCTTTGAAATCATTGTTAATATCTTGACCTTGGCAGCCTGTATTCCCCAGCTTTTTGTTGTGTGTTTTGTGTTTTTGTTTTCTACACTGCTTGGATTTATCATGTGAGTACTGTGTGCTATTTGGTTTGACAGTTTGGAGCAGTTCTGCTTTACTTTGTATGTATATAAAAAAAAAATGATAATAAAAATAGAGTAATTTAAAAAATGATGAATGTTGGTGGACCCATCAAAGCTGATA
Organism: Paratilapia polleni; assembly: GCA_015106735.1. Taxonomy (NCBI): domain Eukaryota; kingdom Metazoa; phylum Chordata; class Actinopteri; order Cichliformes; family Cichlidae; genus Paratilapia; species Paratilapia polleni. The sequence continues at coordinate 9,950 of VUQI01032312.1, read as the reverse complement.
TGCTACATCAGGTGTCAGGTTTTAAAAAAGAAAGTGGCTCCATAGTGTAGCGGTTTATGTATTCACCTAACAAACAAAGATCCCTGGTTAGGTTCTGGGAGGAGACCCAAATCCCTTTGGGGTTGTGTCAGGTAGGGCATATGGCATAAAAATCAGCCAAATCAAAAATGGGGAGCTACCCATTTTGGCGACCTCTTGTGAATAAGGGAGGGGCTGAAAGTAGCTTTTTAGCTAATTAATCCAATTATGTTGTCCATTGGAACAATGTTTTGGGACAACATTGCTATTGGTGGTTATTGGCTCCTAGAGCAGCTGCCTGCTCTGCCTAGTTGGTAATGCAGTCTTGATGAGTAGTAGATATCGTTAAAAATACCAGTCACAGAAATCAGCAAAGTGTGTGAAGTTTCTACACATGACTGTGTCTGCAAGAGTAATAGACCCCAGTATAACAGGATAATAACATTTAGCAGGGTGGCACAAACCTGTTAAAAGTAAGAGATTTCACGCCTAAACCAAAGCTTTACACTAACGCCGGCAGACCAGAAAGCAGTCATATCAATATTTTTTCACCACTGAAAAGTCAAATAGATAAATCAGGACAGCAAATAAGTGGGTCAGTTTGAAAGGCAATGAGAGATGATACATTTCGTTATTTCCTTTGGTCTTTTGTGTTCTCAAGCTACTGTGTAAAGTTAACAAAAGACCTGGCTTCTGTAGACAATAAAACCATTCCTTCAACATAAACAAAGACAGCCTCCTCTGGGGGTTGTGCTTATTTGGAGGAGCTTGGTTTTACAGGCCACTCATGTAGCTAAATGTGTTGTACACATGTGGCCGTGAGAGATGTTGCCAGCTGCAGCTTCAGCATGTTTCAAACTGACAAATGGGTCGGATGAAAAGAGGCTCTGCTGTCACTGAACTGACATCAAATAGAAGGAGACAACTGGATTTCCTGGCATCACTTCTGACTTTGCTTTTAAATGTTGGGTTTACCACTTACTAATCATTTCATATCACCCGGTTACTGTTGACTTAAAGGGGAAAAACGTAAACAGATTTTATGTGCTTTGATTTTTGTGCAAAAATGTGAGACTTTTCTCAAATCCAGCATGCAGCCTCTGAGGTATGCAGTGGGCTTTACACCACAGGATTCTGAAAGCTGAACGTCAGCCAAACCCTGCTGGCAAAGAGCAAACAGAGACCGTAGGTAAATGCAGACTGTTATAATGATTAACTAAAGCTGGAACCTGACCAGACATGTGACTCATTTAAATGAGAGAAACAACCACATTTCACAGAACCTCACAGAACCTTGCAGAGTGCAGTTTCCACTAACTGTTTGTGCCTTTGCAGTTTCAGATTGATTTTCTGACAGTCTTTCTTATCATTGTCTTCTTACTGTATAAACCACCACAGCCCAGATTAGATAGGAGCACACCTGACTAACTGAAGCTACATAGACAGTCTTTCTTACTTTATAGATAACTCATAGCTGTTTATTGCAGCAGGGAAATGACAGACCTTTGCTTTTGTGTGTTTCAGTGAAAGAAGCGCCCAGACCAACTAACAGATTATAGCATTTCACACATAAAAAGTTATCATACATTATTTTACTGTTCTAAAGTAATTTTATTTTCAGTTTTACAAAACTTTAAGACTTTATGCAGGCAAAGGTGACTTATCTACAAGGAACAGCAGCAGCTAATGACGCATCTACCTGTGCTGCCTGCCTGCCTACTTATAGATGGAGATTGCTGGTTAAATAGTATGATTGACCATTTACAGCATCAGTCAGAACGCATCAGGTATCAATAAGTAGAGTACAGAAAATATGTCTGAGCAATTTTTTAAATGTCTGCACAATAAAATGTAATTGTTATTTGAACCCAAGGTACTTAGTTAAAATTTGGACCCCGACAATGCCCCAGATATTTCGAGTACTCGGTGGAATCCTGTGGCTTTTAAATATTTTACTCAGTGTAAACATTGTATAGCTTCAAAGACGAGCTGCAACAAGATGATGCATAATATTAAAACGCTATAGAAAAGTCTGAATGTTTTTTTTTGTCTGCATTTGTATGAATGTCAGGGGCGAATCAAAGGAATAACACATCATTTTGCCACCTTGTCACGATAAACAGATGTTAACAATGAGCACAAGATGGGAAAATTCATTTTGTTCTTGAATCGCTGAGGATGGACTGGGGTGGTTGTGCTATACTGTTGCTATGGCGACGGGTAGTCCTGAGATGACAGGGCTGTCTGTTTCCTTTTTTTTTTTTTTGTGGGAAACCACTCTGTGTTTTTCTGAGCATCAAAAAAGCATCAATCACAATTTCCCTCAAAGTGAGCTTTATAATGAGGGTGTTTGTGAACCAGTAACATGCTGGCTTTTGTTTTTCACTATTTTAAGCCTCACAGCCTTAGAAAAGACTTTTAATTTGGAAGTGCAAAACACGTTTTTTTCTTTTGACACTAATAACAGAGGTTTTCCTGTTGCTGTGACATTAAGTCATTCAGTAGCTGATTCAGCTTTTCAGTAAATTCTAGAAATTATTGTGAATTTCAAATATGTGTAAAGAGAAAAAAACTTTCATTAGCATATATTTGCGGCCACAGGGAATACTGGATTCTGATTGGCTGGAGGCTCTTCATTATCTATAGATAACCTCACAGTTCGTGTATATCATCATCTTTGTTACATGAATCCTCACAGCTGGAGGCTTTTAGTTTCAGCTGTTACTAGGCAACATCTCCTACTGATGGCAGAAATGCTGATGTTTATTTTAGACCTGACATATATAGTGCTAATACATTTCTGTAATTTCTGTAAATGGCAAATGGTAAAATTCAATGCATGGTAGAAAAATACAGAAAAATAGCTGTAAAAAGTTAATAAGGACAATTCCTTCATTTTAAAATGATGCATTGTACTGTACTTTTACAGTTTTTTGTTTTTTTTTACTATTGTAGTATGAAGTACCGAAAGACGACAACACATATATACTGACATAAACACACAAGAGAACCAAGCAGCAATCTCCAGTGCTTAAAAAAATGAAGCCAGTGCCAACAACTGCAATTCTTCTAATATTCACTTGAAGCTGGCTCAAAAAGCAAGTCAGTGCCCATAGACTCGCGTGTTAAAATGACCAGTTTTACAGCAGAAATGAACATGCTACAAAAGATGATTTTGGTCTTAGGTATAGTTCATTTTTTTTTCAAAACATCTGCTTTTTGTTTGTTTTGTTTTATTTTGTCCTTTTAAACTTAAACTTTGAGACATGACTGCTTTATTGACAGGTGTACCAACACAGGCTATCTGTTTGTTAGGCCTCCCCTTTGCAAACCTGAGTCACTGAACTGTACGTCTCAACTGTGTTTGAGAGGTACAGTTCAGTGGCAAAATATGTGGCGTTTCTACAGGCATTATTTACCAAATAATTTGGTTTGTGCTCCAGTTTTGGGGACTGAAACACTGCTTCTTCTTTTTTTTTTTTTATCTTATTTAGCACTAGTGTGCACTGCACCCATTCAGTCTATATATGCATCTTGTGAACCAAGCTTGCTAGCATTGGTTGATAACTTAATATTCCAGCCTACTGAAGCAGATGCTTCAAAATATGGAGTTAACAATCAGTTGGTAATGTCACATTGGCTACATCCATCTTTCATATACAGTCTATGAAGAGAACCTGTCTTAGTTTTAACTACCTCATCTACAACAGACATACCCACTCAATGACTTAAAGCCACATAAATGCACATCTAGTTGCTCTTAAAGCTCCACCAGACTCTCCGTCTTTAAGGCAGACAGTCATTATTCTCTATTTAGTGCTTTACAGTTACTGTCAGCCATTTTATGAGTGTCTGAATTCAGGGAGAAACATTTTAATGAACCCATGAATTTTCAATTGTTGAAAAAAAGCTGACAGTGACAGTGTAGTCAAGAGACGCACCTGTTATCCAGTTTGTAAAATATATTCAAGACAAATTCTATGTAGTTATGAGTGCTTATGTGGTGACATCATAACTACATAGTTTTTAGCTCATATGGTTTCCCAGAGAAAGCACTGTGCTGTCCAATTAAAACATGCTGCTGTTAATAGATTTTAACAATGCAACCAAATTTTATCTTCTACATTTCAACATTGCAGTTATTTGGATAACAGTTAAAGTCCAAATGGTTACTTTCTTAAATGCAAAAACACCCAAACTTAAAGACATAATAACAATTAAAATAGCCAGATCCACACAGGTCAGCTCAAAAAATATTCCAATGAAATGGGCAGAGCAGTGACACTTGTGGATGCTGGAACATAGCTGGAAGTGGACCTGGATTGGATGATATTTCAAATCTGCAAGAAGATGAACATAAGACTTGTAGTATAACTTAACAGTCAGTGAATACAAAAATCTTTACACTCAAAGGTGAGTAAGCTACTGTCTCCACACCCAGGAGTTGCTTTGGCCCCAGAATGGAATAAAAAGAGAGCAGAACTAAAAAAAAAAAAAAAAACACAAAACACACAAAAAGAA